>JBCFYV010000024.1:9056087-9085401 GCA_039000515.1 Timema cristinae
GCATTAATACATTTATACATTTTATATCATCTACAACTAAATAAGTAAAAAATACTCAAAATAATGATTAAATAATAAGTTTTAAGTGAGAAATATACATGTGTATATCTATATATATATTTTAATTTTACGTACCCCTTGGCGAACCCCGGATTGAATAACACTTATCTGAAGGATATATGTCATGTTATTAAAACGGTAGAGGGAACAGAACAAATGCACCACATGAAGATAATAAAGCAGTAGAAGCAACCTATGAGCCAACATGCCAAATGTTGTGCAGTCTTACCACCGTAGCGACCTGAGAAACAGGAACTCCAGTTTGATGAGACATGAATCCGAGAACAGAGAACACAACGAAACCCGCAAAGATGCTTGTTCCACAGTTTAGAATGGGAACCAACATTGAATCCCTAGAAATACAAAGTCACATCACAATAGTTAATATTTTCAAATATGGCACGATCGCTCCAACGAGATTACATCTCATTTAGGATATGAGGGATTAAATATGATTTTATAACTAACATGCTGGGAATTAGTTTTGATAGTTTGTCGGTGACGTTATTTACACAGCTCTAATAATTAATACTATGTTATTAACACCAAAGTGTTATATGTGTATGTATATTTTTAGCAGCGTTCGGGCTGTTCGGGCTATACGCCTATGTACTAATTACGCTAGTGGTTTTAGGGATAAGAAAGGTAATATTTAGAGGAAGTGTATACAAATTTGCGTGGAGGTAGGGTGAAAAAACATTTGGAAACTTCACCCTCATTACACCCGACCCAGACTTGAACCTTGATCTCCCGTCATCGGCAGTCTAGTTTAGTGAGAGAGAGATTTCCTTAGACTATGTGGCCACTGGATGGGTGGTGTATATCGGATTAACACGTTATCATAATAATTACAAGTTTATTTTCTATATTTATTTTGTTACAGCCAGCTGTGGCTAAATTCTAGTAAAATATAACAGTATATGTGCTAAGAGAAAAATAAAATATTTAAAATACAAGCATTCAGATGGAAAACAAATAAGTTTTCCAACAAAATGGAATGGCGCCATTTATTTGATCATGCTAATCCAATTAGGTGCTATCAGTTAAAAGATTGTTAATTCTTTCATTTTTAGTTGGTAAAATCTAAAGGAGTATCATTTAGAATATCGCATGCAAAAATTCTAGGGAGATATATATGTAAGAGGTAAAACAAAATGAGGGAATGTTAAAGCATCCAAAAGGGATATTATAAAGGAGATGTCCACATTACATTATACTTGAAGGCATGATTGTTTCTATTTCTTATACTATTCCAACGTTTAATAATAATCATAAAACTATTTTTCATTGTTTTCAGATGCTTAACAGTCGTTTGTTTAAACGCGATATAATGTGTATGTGCCATTTTATGTTACCATTTCACATTATTGTTGAACTGATTATAGCTGGCCATGTGAACGATTCCACCCCAACCTGGACCCAAGGAATAGAAGATCTGTATGGCGGCATCAGCCCATACCTGTAACAAAATATTTAATAAATACTGTTCTATAAAATAGCCTTTATGTAAGAGAAAACACATTTAAAACATGTTCGATCCCACAGTCCTCTTACTCACAGTGACATGTCAATTGGACGTTTTGCATGTGTGATCAAAGGTGATATTCTTTTGAAACTGACGTGTTGACAGACATTATGTTTCGGATTGAAGCAGACCATATACTCTGTAAGAATACATGCATTAATTTATCAAACAAGGATAAGAGAATGTTAGACCATTAATACCCCACGATGAATGGCTGTCGGATATCTTTGAAGACGGGACCTTAAGGGAAAGATGATTTTCCTTGACATGCATTCCCCGCGGGATATTAACGGTCCAAAATTCTCTTATCCTTGTTTGGAGATTAACATTAAGTCACTGTACAAAATATATTGATTTCGTCCATCCGAAACACTGTCCATATTTTATTTTCAAAATAATATTACCTTTGATTGTCCATGAGGAAAGATCACACTAACAGGTCATTGTGGGAATGAGGGCCAGGACATGGTCTTCACAGATCGCAGTCAATCAATGTTATTCACATCCGGTTGGCAGGTGATAGGGGTGAGGAGGAAGGTGGAAATCATCGGTCCTAGAGAGAGTGGTCTTCAAAGATGGCCAACAAACATTCAACACGGGGGTATTAGCTGTACACAATAACTTCCTATGTTAGCATTCTCTATCCTTGTCTTGCACTGGCGGTAAATCCTATAGCTGGCGCAGGAATGAGGTCCCCCAGCTTAGCACTGTAACTGGAACGTAGCACAATGATTCACACTTGATTGAACAAAAACAACAGTGGCTCCAAAACCTAGTGAATCAACACCTTAACCCCCTCTTTCCTCCTGCAATTACTATTTTTTTAAATGCAACAGCATTGTTTCTCCGCTATTAAGTAATAAATATAATCGCTTAGGAACATGTTAACATAACCCGAGATATTAATAAGAATTTTAACACTTTGCTTTTGAAAGCTCTATTTGTACTACTAGAAAAATGGGATCATTTAAACTCTTCATTAGTGATATCACGTGTTTTAATTAATTAATTAATTAATTAACACGTACTAATTAAACACAATCACAATAATTGGCAAGGGAAATGTTCTTCCCAGAAGGCGTCCCACACGCAACGTAACTTATCAATACAGCCGCGCTTATTGCTCGGCGTCAGGTTTCCCTACATTGGTTCCTCCATGGTTTCAATAAATACATATTTTGTATTATTTTTATATTTTTAGCACCCGTTCACCCGGGTTATATGCCTATGTACAAACTACGCTAAGGGCTTTAGGTATTAGGAAGGCTATATTTAGAGGAAGTGTAGATGGATTTGCGTGGAGGAAGAGGTTAAAACCATATTGTAAAAACCACCCTCAGTACACCCAACCAAGAGTCGAACCTCGATCTCCTAGTCATCAGCAGTCTAGTCTATTGTGAGAGTAGTGCGTTGTAGCATGCAGCCACTGATGCGGGTAGGACGTATTATTATTATTATCACCGCGTCTTACTACCCGTTCGGGCTATACGTACTTACGCTAAAGTGTAATGGTAGGGTGATTGTTAGATGAAGGTGGCCTGGTGGTCTAGGGGTAAGGTGTCAGACTTCAATGCTGGCGGCCGGGGTTCAATCCTCGGTCCCGGCAAAGATTTATCTGATTTCCAAACCCTTCCTTCACCTCTGACAAGACATATTGTGAATGTGTGGAATGCCAGGTCACCACCGTGGTTCGGATTCCACGTTAAACTGTAGGTCCTTCATTTAATCTCACAATCACCCTACCATTACACATTAGCGTAAGTGCATATAACCCGAACGGGTAGTAAGACGCGGTGCTAATAATAATAATAATAATAATAATAATAATAATAATAATAATAATAATGTTAGATGAAATGGAGGTCCTACAGTTTAACGTGGAATCCGAACCACGGTGCAGGCCTGGCACTCGATTGACTCTTTGAAAACTATGTTGTGGTGCGCATTACGTCAGAGGTCATGCAGGAGCCTTTAACCCATACTTGATTCCCTTAGCCGAAACTAATGAATTCAAACAATTTTATTGGAAATAACCATTATTTACATAGCTTGAATTCACCGCAAACCTATAGCAAAATCCACTAAATTACATACACAGTACATTAGGTTTATGAGCTTTTCCTCTTAAGGTGGCCACCTCAGTCAACAAGAAGTTATCAGTGACTGACAGGCAGTCCATCAGACCATCACATAGTGATAGCTGGTCCGACATCAAGACATTGGTGAACCCGGTCTAGTCACTTTACTGAATATACACGGAGTGAAAGGGGGTATAATTGCTCCAAAATGCTGACCCAGAATAGGTTACGGCTATGTTCACTGGTCATAACAATTCTGGACAACCTAAGTTTCAAACCTTAAAAACTGGTATGTGTCGGAGCATGATCAACAGTGTTGACATTGTCATTATGTCAACATTTTAGCATAGGAGGAGAAGTATCCGTTACTTGAATACAACTGTATCACACACAGGCCAGTGCGTCGTGATTCCTGATTTACAAGTCCTGAGCACCCGAGTGAAATGAGACGTGAAGTGTTCCTGAAAGAAACAGCGCACAATTCATAACCATCGTGAAATGCGTATATTCTCTATCTCTAACGGGCTGGACTAGCAGAATATTTGTACTGTTGGTAAGGTAGAGTTCAGAGAAAAACAACAACAATTTAGTAAAAAAAAAAAAAAAGCAACACACTGGTTATACGATCCGTTACCTCTTCATCATCACCGGTCAACCAAATCAGGTGATACTGGTTCCTTTTCCCACGTTCCTACTGATTCGGGTGAGTGCATATTTTAATACTAAGACCGTAACAAGAGTACTTTATGAAACTCTCTCTAGAAATGCAGTTAATGAATTTCTTCCTGTAATTGAGAGGTCCCGTGTAGTTATAATATATTAAGAGAGTTGCTATGAGGGAAATTTTGGCGTAACCATGACAATATATTTTAACTAATAAAGGGAAATTACACTATATAATTTTCAGCAAAAGTGCAGAGATTTAAAGAATATTACGTCCAATCAGGACGTCTTATAATGACAATTGATAGCAGTGGAATGCCAAAGCGCTGTAAAGCTCTCGGCCAAAGCAGGCCTTAGGGCTAGCACACCTCCATTTAGCGCTGTAGTGTTATCGGACATGCAAGGCCTAAGAGGCAACACACCTCCATTAAGCACTGTAGTGTTATCGGCCATGCAAGACCTCAGAGGCAACACACCTCCATTTAGCACTGTAGTGTTCTCGGCCATGCAAGACCTCAGAGGCAACACACCTCCATTTAGCACTGTAGTGTTATCGGCCATGCAAGGCCTAAGAGGCAACACACCTCCATTTAGCACTGTAGTGTTCTCGACCATGCAAGACCTCAGAGGCAACACACCTCCATTTAGCGCTGTAGTGTTCTCGGACATGCAAGACCTCAGAGGCAACACACCTCCATTTAGCACTGTAGTGTTCTCGGCCATGCAAGACCTCAGAGGCAACACACCTCCATTTAGCGCTGTAGTTTTATCGGCCATGCAAGACCTCAGAGGCAACACACCTCCATTTAGCACTGTAGTGTTCTCGGCCATGCAAGACCTCAGAGGCAACACACCTCCATTTAGCACTGTAGTATTCTCGGCCATGCAAGACCTCAGAGGCAACACACCTCCATTTAGCGCTGTAGTGTTCTCGGACATGCAAGACCTAAGAGAAAACACACCTCCATTTAGCGCTGTAGTATTATCGGACATGCAAGGCCTAAGAGGCAACACACCTCCATTTAGCGCTGTAGTGTTCTCGGCCATGCAAGACCTCAGAGGCAACACACCTCCATTTAGCGCTGTAGTGTTATCGGCCATGCAAGACCTAAGAGAAAACACACCTCCATTTAGCGCTGTAGTGTTCTCGGCCATGCAAGACCTAAGAGAAAACACACCTCCATTTAGCGCTGTAGTGTTATCGGACATGCAAGGCCTAAGAGTCAACATACCTATATTAAGTGCTGAATATCTCTCAGCCACGTCAGGCCTCAGTGTATAATTTAAGCATATTCATAATTTTTAAATCAATATTGATCATCACTAGGGCCGTTCTTGTAAATAAACCCGTCAGACACGTACCTTAAGGTTGGTCAACTGCCCCATTGCGGGGATATGTAGAAGAGCACCCCTTGCATTGCCCCTGGCAGGGTCAGGCCTCTCACTAGCAGCACGAACAGGATGACGAAGGGAAAGGTAGCGGTGAAGTAAACCACCTTCCCCACGGACTTGACACCTTTCATGATGCACAGGAACACGACGACCCATGAGATGACGACACAAATCAGCAAGGGCCACACGATAGTACCAGGGTTGGAGATTCCGTCAGAGATCTCGAGGATCTTGTTGCTGGAGCATTGTCACATGTGGAAATGCATGGGCCTTTGGTCATAGGCCTCGGAACTAGGAAGGCATGTATACATTGTCCCCCTTCTTGATATCTGGCTTGTTGGGAAGAAGGGGGGAGGGGGGGCTTGGAGAACAAATTTTAGGAAAAAATATTCAATGAATTAATCATGATTCTTGATAACAGCTGCATCGGAAAAGATCGATCAGTCTAATTTTTAATTTTCCTTGTTTAAGGTCCCCATACACCAACGCGGTGGTGGGCGTGGTAGCGATCAAATGTAACCTTTGTTATTTAATGGAAGTGCACAAACCAGCATGAGACAGTCGGACAATATATCGTGGCCAGTGCAGAGTTTTACCTCGTGGTGGCGGTCAGTTCCTGCATGTCGAGTTTGACCTCTACCCGCGTCCTGTTGTGTTCAGTTTTTATGATTCCCAATGAGTAGTGTTACAGAAATACCCAATACGTTTTAGACCATGCGGCCATGAAGCAGGTCTAGTTTGCTCAAATTTTGATTCATTTCTATGAAGATATTGCAGTTCTCAAACTAAAGTGAATAGTTAGAATCATAGTCTTCCTTAAATTTTTTAAAAAAAATATTGCCATATCGCTTCGGTGTGTGCAATCGTGATCGTCACCACTGCTCGCTATCACCATCGCACTGGTGTATATATTAACATCCACAAAAGAGTCCAACAAGTCCCTAATATATTGTTTTGTAGGTATGTATAAGAAAATAAATAAGTGTAGCCTATTTACAAGAAAATCTTTAATTCAAACCAGTTCCGATGATTTAATCAATCAACTTATGATTATATTGAAAAACCCTAGCTATATGCCTACTACGCCAAGGAAATTAAGTCAAGGATTGCCATGGCCAAGGAAGCTTCCAACAAGAAGAGGTTACTACTGACCAGCAAGTTGCATTTGAAACTGAGGAAGAAACTTATGAATATCGTTTGCTCATTTAGAGCAAAAAATTTAACTCTCATGAAGATGGAAATTAAATACTTTGAGAGCTTTGAAATGTGGTTCTGAAGATGACTTGAGAAGATCAGGTGAACATACAGGATAACAGATGAACAAGTCCTAAGAAGAGTAGGTGAGAAGAGAACCATTTTGGATGTTATTCCTCGGGTCAAAGAAAACTGGATCGGGCACATTCTTAAGAGGAACTATTTCTGCACGACGTCATGGAAGGAAAGGTTGAAAGAAAGAAGACCTTAGGAATAAGGTGGATTCAAATATGATATAACTTGAAGGAAATAAGAACATTCTGGGAGCTGAAGGTGGAGGCATAGGACAGGGTGCATTGGCGGTTGAAGTTCACTGACAAAGGGGATGGACATGTTGTAAGGCAAAACAACTAAAAACAATAATATATATCCTATTAGATAAAAATAGATATCAAATTGAAGGATATGAATAAGATAGAAATTGGTTATTAATATAAATTATATTGACAATATCAATTAAGTATAATTTTCATAAAGAGTCAATGGACTGAGTGGGAAAGTTGTTGTTAAAACAAGAAACAAAAATCAATTAGAATAAATAATTGTGAGTGAAAATAGATATGTATTGAGAAAAGTTTAATTAGGTTAAAAAGTAATAATTGAACCTTTACAAACACATTAAAAATGTGAGTCAAAAAGCACATATATAACAAAATAATAAAACATATTAAAATACATGTATTATAGACATTAGTTAAAATAAAATAAGGTGTATAATATTGATGACAAGATAATTATGATTAGAAAAGAATTAATAAAGTTCCATTGAGAATTGAGCCTATACTTTGCTTAAAAGTTATTAAATTGGTTTGTATATAAATATATAAATATGCTAGCTTGATACATGTTCTATCATAATATAATATTATAAATTCTTAGATCTAAACAAATTTGTGCCAAAACTGAAAACTAATCAACTTACTGGAAGAACTCGTCCGCTGGTGTTTTTATTCTGTTGGTCAAGTTTTGCCCTGGTCTGGACATCTGAATGTCCTCTTGGCTGGTACCTAGCTAAGGAATACAAATTAATGTTATCATGTCGTTAAAGTTTACAATTATTTAATTGATCATATAAGTGGACAGAATAATCAGTCTCTTCTAGGCTGGTTTGCTGATGATGAGGAAGTCGAGGTTCGAATCCTGGCCGGGTGTACTAAGCTGTTTTCTCATAAATGTTTTCTAGCTCTCCATCTCTGCATATGTATGTACATTTCCTCTTAAGTATATCATTCTCAGTCCTAAACCCATAGTTTAGATATGTTTATAGTCCTGATTGATACTAGATACAAACTAAACACTACTCTTTTTATTGATGTTTCAGCTTATTGAAAAGCTGATACTTGCAACCAAATATTTTACCTAAAAAATTGACAGAGTTAGTATAGTATTTTCTTAATACATCTATTTTTTTGTGAAATATTGAGCTACCCCCTGAAGCCTGAAAAACACATCCGTATCCGTCGATGCCACAGTGGCAGATGGGTTTGGCCACAAGTCCTTATCCATAAATCCTTACTACTTATGGCTACTTAAAATTGCGTCAACTTTAACTTTCTACGACTAAGTCTATACGCACTACCAATCACAGTTAAGAAAATATGTGCGTGCTCATCGATATTAAATCACCAATAGGAGTGAAATGATCCGTTGCTTTGTTTACATCCAAAATACTGTATGTAGGCCTACATATTATATTTTATTAGTTTTAAATTAACATAAACTATACTAGATACGTGTTTGTAAGAGATCATTACTTAAATATATTAATTCTAACCCACTTAGCCTCTATTAAATCTATCTAATTTATATTTCTCGAAAGTAGGTTGTATTTTAATTTTTTCTAGCTAAATATTGATTCGCTGAAATATCGTCTGCTTGCTCCTTGTTACCACAGATAACATGACTAGCTATTGACGATTTTCGTTCAAAGTGTTTGTTGTATTCGACAATATTACCAAATTTTTCGTTGGCTGGCTTGGTCGCGTGAATAAAAATACGGACTGTGTAGTCACGATTGAAAATGTGGAGGGCCGTTAAGTAGTACGAACCAGTAAGTACTTCGCAGATACAGAGTTATTGTGTTCCAGGCTATATTCTCTTTATTCCCCACGTACATATATGTCTTTGTTCCAGGCTATATCCTCTGTATTCCCCATGTACATATATGTCTTTGTTCCAGGCTGTATCCTCTTTATTACCCACGTACATATATGTCTGTGTTCCACGTTATATTCTCTTTATTCCCCACGTACATATATGTCTGTGTTCCAGGCTATATTCTCTTTATTACCCACGTACATATATGTCTGTGTTCCAGGCTATATTCTCTTTATTACCCACGTACATATATGTCTGTGTTCCAGGCTGTATCCTCTTTACTACCCATTTACATATATGTCTGTGTTCCAGGCTATATTCTCTTTATTCCCCACGTATATATATGTCTTTGTTCCAGGCTATATCCTGTGTATTCCCCACGTACATATATGTCTTTGTTCCAGGCTATATCCTCTGTATTCCCCACGTACATATATGTCTGTGTTCCAGGCTATATTCTCTTTATTACCCACGTACATATATGTCTGTGTTCCAGGCTATATTCTCTTTATTACCCACGTACATATATGTCTGTGTTCCAGGCTGTATCCTCTTTACTACCCATTTACATATATGTCTGTGTTCCAGGCTATATTCTCTTTATTCCCCACGTATATATATGTCTTTGTTCCAGGCTATATCCTGTGTATTCCCCACGTACATATATGTCTTTGTTCCAGGCTATATCCTCTGTATTCCCCACGTACATATATGTCTGTGTTTCAGGCTATATTCTCTTTATTCCCCACGTACATATATGTCTGTGTTCCGTGCTATATCCTCTGTATTCCCCACGTACATATATGTCTGTGTTCCAGGCTATATTCTCTTTATTCCCCACGTACATATATGTCTGTGTTCCAGGCTATATCCTCTGTATTCCCCAAGTACATATATGTCTTTGTTCCAGGCTATATCCTCAGTATTCCCCACGTACATATATGTCTTTGTTCCAGGCTATATTATCATTATTCCCCACGTACATATATGTCTTTGTTCTAGGCTATATCTTCTGTATTCCCCACGTACATATATGTCTTTGTTCCAGGCTATATCCTCTGTATTCCCCACGTACATATATGTCTTTGTTCCAGGCTATAGCCTCTGTATTCCCCACGTACATATATGTCTTTGTTCCAGGCTATATCCTCTTTATTCCCCACGAACATATATGTCTTTGTTCCAGGCTATATCCTCTGTATTCCACACGTACATATATGTCTTTGTTCCTGGCTATATCCTCTGTATTCCCCACGTACATATATGTTTTTGTTCCAAGCTATATCCTCTGTATTCCCCACGTACATATATGGCTTTGTTCCAGGCTATATTCTCTTTATTCCCCACGTACATATATGTCTTTGTTCCAGGCTATATCGTCTGTAAACCCCACGTAAATATATGTCTTTGTTCCAGGCTATATCCTCTATATTCCCCACGTACATATATGTCTTTGTTCCAGGCTATATTCTCTTTATTCCCCACGTACATATATGTCTTTGTTCCAGGCTATATCCTCTGTATTCCCCACGTACATATATGTCTTTGTTCCAGGCTATATCCTCTGTATTCCCCACGTACATATATGTCGTTGTTCCAGGCTATATTCTCTTTATTACCCACGTACATATATGTCTGTGTTCCAGGCTATATTCTCTTTATTACCCACGTACATATATGTCTGTGTTCCAGGCTGTATCCTCTTTACTACCCATTTACATATATGTCTGTGTTCCAGGCTATATTCTCTTTATTCCCCACGTATATATATGTCTTTGTTCCAGGCTATATCCTGTGTATTCCCCACGTACATATATGTCTTTGTTCCAGGCTATATCCTCTGTATTCCCCACGTACATATATGTCTGTGTTTCAGGCTATATTCTGTTTATTCCACACGTACATATATGTCTGTGTTCCAGGCTATATTCTCTTTATTCCCCACGTACATATATGTCTGTGTTCCAGGCTATATTCTCTTTATTCCCCACGTACATATATGTCTGTGTTCCAGGCTATATTCTCTTTATTCCCCACGTACATATATGTCTGTGTTCCAGGCTGTATCCTCTTTATTAGCCACGTACATATATGTCTGTGTTCCAGGCTATATTCTCTTTATTCCCCACGTACATATATGTCTGTGTTCCAGGCTATATTCTCTTTATTCCCCAAGTACATATATGTCTTTGTTCCAGGCTATATCCTCTGTATTCCCACGTACATATATGTCTTTGTTCCAGGCTATATTCTCTGTATTACCCACGTACATATATGTCTTTGTTCCAGGCTATATTCTCTTTATTACCCACGTACATATATGTCTTTGTTCCAGGCTATATTCTCTTATTACCCACGTACATATATGTCTGTGTACCAGGCTATATTCTCTGTATTACCCACGTACATATATGTCTTTGTTCCAGGCTATATCCTCTGTATAACCCCACGTACATATATGTCTTTGTTCCAGGCTATATTCTCTTTATTACCCACGTACATATATGTCTGTGTTCCAGGCTATATTCTCTTTATTACCCACGTACATATATGTCTGTGTTCCAGGCTGTATCCTCTTTATTACCCACGTACATATATGTCTTTGTTCCAGGCTATATCCTCTGTATTACCCACGTACATATATGTCTGTGTTCCAGGCTATATTCTCTTTATTCCCCACGTACTTATCGTCTGTGTTCCAGACTATATTCTCTTTATTACCCACGTACATATATGTCTTTGTTCCAGACTATATTCTCTTTATTCCCACGTACATATATGTCTGTGTTCCAGGCTATATCCTCTTTATTCCCCACGTACATATATGTCTGTGTTCCAGGCTATATCCTCTGTATTCCCACGTACATATATGTCTGTGTTCCAGGCTATTTTCTCTTTATTACCCACGTACATATATGTCTGTGTTCCAGGCTGTATCCTCTTTATTACCCACGTACATATATGTCTTGTGTTCCAGGCTATATTCTCTTTATTCCCCACGTACATATATGTTTGTGTTCCAGGATATATCCTCTGTATTCCCCACGTACATATATGTCTTGTTCCAGGCTATATCCTCTGTATTCCCCACGTACATATATATTTGTGTTCCAGGCTATATCCACTGTATTCCCATCCACATATAAGTCTTTGTTCCAGCTATATCCTCTGTATTCCCCACGTACATATATGTCTGTGTTCCAGGCTTATTCTCTTTATTCCCCACGTACATATAAGTCAGTGTTTCCAGGCTATATTCTCGTTATTCCCCACGTACATATATGTCTTTGTTCCAGGCTATATCCTCTGTATTACCCACGTACATATATGTCTGTGTTTCAGACTATATTCTCTTTATTCCCCACGTACATATATGTTTGTGTTCCAGGCTATATCCTCTGTATTCCCCACGCACCTATATGTCTGTGTTCCAGGCTATATTCTCTGTATTACCCACGTACATATATGTCTGTGTTCCAGGCTATATTCTCTTTATTCCCCACGTACATATATGTCTGTGTTCCAGGCTATATATCTCTGTATTCCCCACGTACATATATGTCTTTGTTCCAGGCTATATTCTCTTTATTCCCCACGTATATATATGTCTGTGTTCCAGGCTATATCATCTGTATTACCCACGTACATATATGTCTGTGTTCCAGACTATATTCTCTTTATTCCCACGTACATATATGTTTGTGTTCCAGGCTATATCCTCTGTATTCCCCACGTACTTATATGTCTGTGTTCCAGGCTATAGTCTCTGTATTACCCACGTACATATATGTCTGTGTTCCAGGCTATATTCTCTTTATTCCCCACGTACATATATGTTTGTGTTCCAGGCTATATCCTCTGTATTACCCACGTACATATATGTCTGTGTTCCAGACTATATTTTCTTTATTCCACACGTACATATATGTCTGTGTTCCAGGCTATATTCTCTTTATTACCCACGTAATATATGTCTGTGTTCCAGGCTGTATCTCTCTTTATTACCCACGTACATATATGTCTGTGTTCCATGCTATATTCTCTTTATTCCCCACGTACATATATGTCTGTGTTACAGGCTATATTCTCTTTATTCCCCAAGTACATATATGTCTTTGTTCCAGGCTATATCCTCTGTATTCCCCACGTACATATATGTCTTTGTTCCAGGCTATATCCTCTGTATCCCCTGGTACATATATGTCTGTGTTCCAGACTTATATTCTCTTATTTCACAACACGTACATATATGTTTGTGTTCCAGGCTATATCCTCTGTATTCCCCACGTACCTATATGTCTGTGTTCCAGGCTATATTCTCTTTATTCCCCACGTACATATATGTCTTTGTTCCAGGCTATATTCTCTTTATTACCCACGTACATATATGTCTGTGTTCCAGGCTATATTTTCTTTATTCCCCACGTACATATATGTCTTTGTTCCAGGCTATATCCTCTGTATTACCCACGTACATATATGTCTTTGGTCCAGGATATATTTTCTTTATTCCCCACGTACATATATGTCTGTGTTCAGGCTGTATCGTCTTTATTACCAACGTACATATAAGTCTTTGTTCCAGGCTATATTCTCTTTAATATCCCACGTACATATATGTCTTTGTCCAGGCTATATCCTCTTTATTATCCACGTGCATATATGTTTGTGTTCCAGGCTATATCCTCTTTATTACCCACCGTACATATATTTTTGTGTTCCAAGCTATATTCTCTTTATTACCCACGTAGATATATGTTTGTGTTCCAGGCTATATCCTCTTTATTACCCACGTACATATATGTTTGTGTTCCAGGCTATATTCTCTTTATTACCCACTTACATATATGTTTGTGTTCCAGGCTATATCCTCTTTATTACCCACGTACATATATGTTTGTGTTCCATGCTATATCCTCTTTATTACCCACGTACATATATGTTTGTGTTACAGGCTATATCACTTTATAGCTCACGTACATATATGTCTGTGTTCCAGGCTATATCCTCTTTATTCCCACGCACCTACCTAGAGAACATGTCTGTGTTCCAGGCTATATTCTCCTATATACCCACGTACATATATGTATGTGTTCCAGGCTGTATCGTCTTTATTACCCACGTATATATATGTATTTGTTCCAGGCTATATCCTCTTTATTATCCACGTACATATATGTCTTTGTCCAGGCTATATCCTCTTTATTATCCACGTACATATATGTTTGTGATCCAGGCTATATCCTCTTTATTACCCACGTTCATATATGTTTGTGTTCCAGGCTATATCTTCTTTATTACCCACGTACATATATTTTATGTTTCTGGATATATCATCTTTACTACCCACGTACATATATGTTTGTGTTCCAGGCTATATCCTCTTTATTACCCACGTAGATATATGTTTGTGTTACAGGCTATATAATCTTTATAACTCACGTACATATATGTCTGTGTTCCAGGCTATATCCTCTTTATTCCCCTCGTACATATATGTTTGTGTTCCAGGCTATATCCTCTTTACTACTCACGTACATATATATTTGTGTTACAGGCTATATCCTCTTTATTACCCGCGTACATATATGTTTGTGTTCCAGGCTATATTCTCTTTATTACCCACGTACATATATGTTTGTGTTCCAGGCTATATCCTCTTTATTACCCACGTACATATATTTTTGGTTTACAGGCTATATCCTCTTTATTACCCACGTACATATATGTTTGTGTTCCAGGCTATATCCTCTTTATTACCCACGTACATATATGTCTGTGTTCCAGGCTATATCCTCTTTATTCCCCACGCACCTACCTTAGAGCACATGTCTGTGTTCCAGGCTATATTCTCTTTACTACCCACGTACATATATTTTTGTGTTCCAGGCTATATACTCTTTATTACCCACGTAGATATATGTTTGTTTTCCAGGCTATATCCTCTTTATTACCCACGTACTTATATGTTTGTGTTCCAGGCTATATTCTCTTTATTACCCACGTACATATATGTTTGTGTTACAGGCTATATCCTCTTTATTACCCACGTTCATATATGTCTGTGTTCCAGGCTATATCCTCTTTATTCCCCACGCACCTACCTTAGAGCACATGTCTGTGTTCCAGGCTATATTCTCTTTATTACCCACGTACATATATTTTTGTGTTCCAGGCTATATTCTCTTTATTACCCACGTACATATATTTTTGTGTTTCAGGCTATATCCTCTTTATTACCCACGTTCATATATGTCTGTGTTCCAGGCTATATCCTCTTTATTCCCCACGCACCTACCTTAGAGCACATGTCTGTGTTCCAGGCTATATCCTCTTTATTCCCCACGCACCTACCTTAGAGCACATGTCTGTGTTCCAGGCTATATTCTCTTTACTACCCACGTACATATATTTTTGTGTTCCAGGCTATATACTCTTTATTACCCACGTAGATATATGTTTGTTTTCCAGGCTATATCCTCTTTATTACCCACGTACATATATGTTTGTGTTCCAGGCTATATTCTCTTTATTACCCACGTACATATATGTTTGTGTTACAGGCTATATCCTCTTTATTACCCACGTTCATATATGTCTGTGTTCCAGGCTATATCCTCTTTATTCCCCACGCACCTACCTTAGAGCACATGTCTGTGTTCCAGGCTATATCCTCTTTATTCCCCACGCACCTACCTTAGAGCACATGTCTGTGTTCCAAGCTATATTCTCTTTATTACCCACGTACATATATTTTTGTGTTCCAGGCTATATTCTCTTTATTACCCACGTACATATATTTTTGTGTTTCAGGATATATCCTCTTTACTACCCACGTACATATATGTTTGTGTTTCAGGCTATAACCTCCCTATTTCCCACGTACATATATATTTGTGTTACAGGCTATATACTCTTTATTACTCACGTACACTCCGTCGAGATTGTAAGGTAGCAACATCTTGGCTCAGCCCACGCGGTATGCTAATACCTTCTCACATGACTGCTGAATAGTTTTCCTAGGCTACGCCCAAGGCTGGAGTTAGAGAAAGCCTTAACTCCTTAAAATATTTCTTACCTGTAAAGAAGGTGTGATGAGGGAGGGGTTATGTCTCTTTGCGATGCTCAAATGGTTTAATCTATTAAATTAATTTTACTTTTTTTGTGCCCTTCTTAATAAAATCAATTATTAGTTACACACTTAGTTAATTAATTATGTTTGATCTCATTAATATATGGGCTGGCTTTTTTTAAGCTGTTAAATATTTAACCACGCCACACATTATTTTCGCAGCAGTAATACCCATATTTATTGGTTTTACATTGCAATATAAAACAGGTCTTCCCCTTTTCAGAATCTTAATTACTTTGAATAGATAATCATGAATTTATTAATGATTAATTATTATATTCCACACATGTAGTTAAAATAACAAATTAAATCTAAATGATTTTTACTTTACTTTTAAGAAGCTGAGTTAAAATTTATATAATTTAAGGGTCCCGATCCTGATTTAAAATGTTTAATATTATTTACAGGTAGACAAATAAAGAGAGATTTGATAACATATTATCCATTGGTTATATTTTAGTTTTTAAAGTGAATTTATTTGTTTCTTCAACGTTATTATGACTGTCTATAACTTTTGGGGAACATAGTTCGATTCCATACTTTATTTAATGTTACCATAACGGTCACAATATAACTAATGGATAACAGTTTTGATAAATACTTTGATTGATAAAAATTGTAGTTTAGTAAGATTTAAACTGATGAAAATTTTCAAATAAATTTAATGTTTAATGTGTTGTTTTTTTACTAAATCAATTTTGGATATCCAATCAATAAAACTAGCCATGTTTATGTATGTATCAAAACAATATGAGAATAAGGAGGTTTAAATAATTAAAAAGCAAGAAGAAGTATTGTATTTGGTTTACGAGCGTAAAAACAATTTACATGATATTAATGCTTTTTTAATGTTTGGAATGTATATATCTTTAAGTAAAAAAAATATTGTAGCTCTGTACTGTTTTTAAAAATGTATGGTTGTTGGCAAAGATACATGGAACTGCATAATCGATTGTGGTTCATTTATTTATATTCACTCGGATGTCTGCTAAGGGAGGATGCAGCATACATAGTCATGGTTTGAGTTTCCGTGAAAGAAATGGCCGGATTTATTTAGATCTTTGACTTAGGATCTCTAGAGCCACTTAACCGATTTTGATGCGGTTTTTTAGTTTTATACTGGCCCAATATTCATGTAGGTTTTATCATTATGTATGTATAATCAGGTGTTTGGGTGTGAGTCCCGGTAAAGAGCCAGCCGATATGTATCCTAAATCCTCCCTTAGCAGACATCCGAGTGAATATAAATAAATGAACCACAATCGATTATGCAGTCATATATCTACAGTGACGTTTTCACGAACGGAAGTGACGATGGGACTCTGTCCTTATCTTGCATCGAGTCAACACGTGCCGGAGCGTTCTAGCGAAATTGGGCAGGAGCTTGTGAGTGGGGACGGGACGGACGAGTACGATATTCGCTTCAACGTTTGAATAGAAGCTAAATATTGGAAATTTACTTCAAATATTCTAAATCATCTGTGTACGACGGCAGAAAGGTGAGCATATCATCAAGTGGTCGTACCACGGACAAATTACAATAACTGACAAATATAAAATAACAAAAACCGACTAAATTGTTGTAGGCCCTTCTCAGGGCCAACAACAAACTTAAAAAATGGACAAGCTAGCAGAGCTTGGACGTGCACAACAGAAACGACACCAAACCCAGGACTGGGCTAGGAATCTTGAGGATGAGGACATTAACGTTGAACTATCAGATAATGAGACGGAGGAATCTGAATTCACTGACGCATCTATCCTAAAGAGGAAACTTCTATTTAAACCAAAGGAGGACAAACCTCCAAAATCAGTCAAAGTTGCCAACCAATACGAGATACTGACAGTTCGTGAGGAGGAGCCTATGGCAACCATAGAACTACCAAGCGAAAACGCTAGACAAGACACCTCAAACTCTCAAAAATCCAAACCAAAAATACCACCCATAGTCGTAGCAGGGACAGCAAATTATTCCAAAATATCAAAGACTATGAAAACAACCATGACAGGGACCTTCAAAATATTTTATATAAGAGACGGGCTCAAAATCCACACTTCAACCCTCGATGACTTCAAGACCCTACAAGCCTATCTCAAACAAACAGGGCAAGAATATCATACCTTTACACTCCCGAGAGACAAGCCCCTAAAACTTGTCATAAAAGGGCTCCCACCCAACATGCCCACTGACGATATAAAGGAGGAACTTCATACAATGGGTTATACAGCAACTGACATCAGACAATTTACTTCCAAAACACAGACGGAAAATGCAACACAAGATATCGTCAAACTATTACCAATTTTCATATGCACTTTCCCAAGAACCGACGAGAACTATAAACTTTTTCAGGAAACTTACATCAATAACACCCGTGTCAAGATAGAACACTATGTACAAACACAAAACTACATCCTACAGTGCCATAGGTGCCAAAAATTCGGGCACTCTAAGAACAACTGCGCCAACAATCCCAGATGCGTCAAATGCCTGACGCCCCATTTGACTTCTGACTGCAAAAAAAAAAGACAACACAACTCCTGCTAAGTGTGTGAACTGTGGCGGTAGCCACACCGCAAACTATTCAAAGTGCCCTGAATACCAAAAATTTATTGAGAAAAAACTGGACCAAAGACAGCAAAAAAATGACAAACTATCTACTCCCACACAAAAGATGGCAACAACAAAACAAGATTTCCCACCACTACCAATCAAAATAACGCCAACAACCAACACTAGCAATGCGCCACGTTCATACAGAGACACCCTACTTGCCAAACGGAGCGACCCGCATCATACTAAGGAAGAAGAACAAACAAACGCTTTTGACTTCAAAGAAATTTTAACAATATTCAAGGAGATGAACATTTGCGGTCTACTTAAACATATCAAGACTTACATACCAAAAATTAAACAGGCAGACGAAAAAATGTCAAAACGGATGATATTAATAGAATCAGCCACCGATTTCTACTTTGGTACAAATGACGATTAATCCACAAAATATAATAAAATATCAACTCAGAATACTAATATGGAACGCCAACGGGATTCTACATCAGAAGCACGAATTTGAGGAACTATTAGGAACCTACGGAGTTGACTTGGCGCTTATATGTGAAACGCATCTAAAGACAGACCAACGATTTAACATCACAGGACATAATATCTACAGGACGGACAGGGAACACAGAAAGGGAGGAGGTACGGCTGTCATTATAAAAGACTATCTACCGCACTACAGGGCAAACATCAACGACACGGAAAACCTCGAGGCCACAGCCATATCAATTAGCACAAAAAACAGGTCATATTAACTTTGTGGCGGCTTACAATCCACCGACAAAAATCCTACTGAAACAAGACTTAGACAGCATTACATCATCTGACAACTATTTTATTGGTGGCGATTTAAATAGTAAAAACACGTTGTGGAATAGTAGAATCACAAACAGGAACGGAAGGATACTAGAAGACCATTCGAACGAAGCAGAGTACAACATCATAGCACCAGACACTCCCACCCATTATCCCGGAAACCATTTACATAGACCGGACATATTAGACATAGTTCTAACAAATCTGAAAATAATGCCAGACACCCTTACAGTACTCCAAGAGCTTGACTCTGATCATAATCCTCTGTTATGTGAGTGGGAAGTAAACTTACAGCACCAAACTAACTGGCGATATCCAACGATAAGCACAACTGACTGGATCAAATACAAATCAGACCTACAAGAGGCCCTACCAAGGAACCTAGACATGCACACTGAACAAGACATCGACGCAGCCGTAGACCTCTTCACAACAACGCTCCAAGAAACCTACAAACTTAATACTACGATTTCACGAAAACACCATGACTTCAGAGTCGACCATCCGGAACTAAGTTATCTACTAGCCCAAAAAGGGAGGCGCGTAGGGATTGGCAGCGACTAAGATCACCAAATGAACGCATCAGATATAACCGTCTAAAGGCAATAGTGAAAAGAACCGTAAACCAGATCAGGAGAACAAATTTTAACACATTCGTCACTGACACAGCCGCTAACATGCAGGAAACCTGGACTATAACAAAAGTACTAAGGGGGACCTCGAAAAAAACAAACACGCCAGCCATCCATGGACAACAGGGTATGGCCTACTCCAGCCTGGACAAAGCAAATGCAATTGCTCTAACACTTGAGGACCAATTCAAACCAAATCCCGCACACGATCAAAACTTCAACAGAGACGTCACCAGAGCCGTACACGACTATATTCAAAGACCCTTAACAGATTTACCCACCCCCATCACAGAACAGGAGCTCCAAATCACTATAAAACAGCTGAAACTTAAAAAAGCACCTGGAATAGACGGGATTAAAAACGAGTCGATAAAGAACATACCTAAAGAAGCAATAGCCCACCTAACACAAATATTTAATGCATCCCTCAAAATCGCCTATTTCCCAAACACCTGAAAAGAGGCCAAGGTTATTCCAAAGCCAGGCAAGAACGGCATCTTTCCCCAAAATAGGCGACCTATAAGCCTACTAAGCACGATAGGCAAACTATTTGAAAAACTTATACTAACGAGACTAAAACTACATTCAGAAACACACAAGATAATCCAGGACCTCCAATTTGGATTTAAAAGTCACCATTCAACAATCCATCCGCTATTAAACTTCATAGAGGACGCCACACACAGTACCTAATAGCCATATTTCTGGATATCGAAAAAGCGTTTGACAAGGTGTGGCATCTCGGCCTCATCCAAAAGATGGTAACCTTTAACTTTCCAAGGGGCGATGTGCAACTGATCTACAGCTACCTGTGCAATAGAAAATTCCGAGTATCTGTTGAGGGCGCACTATCGGGGGAAATCCAAGCAGAGGCGGGAGTACCACAAGGGTCGGTGCTGGCTCCCTTCCTATATAACATTTACGTGGCTGACGTTCCGACCAAGGCAAAAATGACAATACGACTATTCGCCGATGATACCTTGATTTATACAAGGGAAAAAAACATCTACTATGCGTCGTTAGCCGTACAAAGGTACTTAAAGACGTTTGAATCATGGCTGACAAAGTGGAGGATAAAAGTGAACGCGACAAAATCCATTGCAATGGTTGTAGCCAGGAAAAGACAGATACCACCGGCCAACTTTACTATATACGAAGAGGATATACCATTCAAGGATGACGCCAAATACCTAGGAATCTACATAGACAAGCGACTAACATGGACTAAACATATCACCGAGACCTGCAAAAAAGCAATAGCCGTATTCATTCAACTCTATCCACTGCTGAAAGGAACACAACTAAGCCAACGAACAAAAATCACGATCTTCAAAACTGTAATCCAGCCGATTTTACTCTACGCCTGTGTAGGATGGGGATATGCAGCTAAGACGCATCTCAAAAAGCTACAGACAATTCAAAACCGAGTACTCAGGACGATAACTGGCGTAGACATGCGAACAAGGATTGACCAACTACACGTTATGACCCGAAACAAGATGCTTGCTGAGCTCTTCCAGGAAATGAGAAACAACTTCTACGAAAAAGCAGGAAATCACGATAATCCCATTATCAGAGCACTAGGGGACTACGATCCACATGAAAAAAGGTCATACAAACGTCCAAGGCTGGAGTAGATCACTCACAACTTCACAATCAATTCCATCCTTCATCAAGTGCAATATAAACTAATCAAACATGTATTTTTTTTTCAGGTAATCATTCACACCCTCACAAATCAATTCCATCCTCCATTAGATCTAAGTTCATCAATTCACTTTTTCACCCTCATTCCATGAGGATATGGGCTAGCGAATGCTGCCTGTAACTCACAAAGCAATATAGCCCTTTCACAGGTGACCTAGCTTGGCGCTTCTGCCAAGGTGGATATCTTGTGTCGGGCTACAGACAAATCAAACCATGTATCTTTGTACAAACAATTCAAAGGTATCAATTCATGCAATAATTAAGTTCATGCAACGAGGATAAGGGTCTGTGAAAACAACCTGTAACTCGCATATCAAATCAGCCAAAACTTCCCAATGCTTGTCAATGACTCTATTGGCAAGTGGGGAGGTTGAGGCAACAGGGGCAACCCACGATTATGCAGTTCCATGTATCTTTGCCAACAACCATACATTTTTAAAAACAGTACAGAGCTACAATATTTTTTTTACTTAAAGATATATACATTCCAAACATTAAAAAAGCATTGATATCATGTAAATTGTTTTTACGCTCGTAAACCAAATACAATACTTCTTCTTGCTTTTTAATTATTTAAACCTCCTTATTCTCATATTGTTTTGATACTTACCTAAACATGGCTAGTTTTATTGATTGGATATCCAAAATTGATTTAGTAAAAAAACAACACATTAAACATTAAATTTTTTTGAAAATTTTCATCAGCGTAAATCTTACTAAACTACAATTTTTATCAATCAAAGTATTTATCAAAACTGTTATCCATTAGTTATATTGTGGCCGTTATGGTAACATTAAATAAAGTATGGAATCGAACTATGTTCCCCAAAAGTTATAGACAGTCATAATAACGTTGAAGAAAAAAAAAATTCACTTTAAAAATTAAAATATAACCAATGGATAATATGTTATCAAATCTCTCTTTATTTGTCTACCTGTAAATAATATTAAACATTTTAAATCAGGATCGGGACCCTTAAATTATATAAATTTTAACTCAGCTTCTTAAAAGTAAAGTAAAAATCTTTTAGATTTAATTTGTTATTTTAACTACATGTGCGGAATATAATAATTAATCATTAATAAATTCATTATTATCTATTCAAAGTAATTAAGATTCTGAAAAGAGGGAGACCTGTTTTATATTGCCATGTAAAACCAATAAATATGGGTATTACTGCTGCGAAAATAATGTGTGGCGTGGTTAAATATTTAACAGCTTAAAAAAAGCCAGCCCATATATTAATGAGATCAAACATAATTAATTAACTAAGTGTGTAACTAATAATTGATTTTATTAAGAAGGGAACAAAAAAGTAAAATTAATTTAATAGATCAAACCATTTGAACATCGCAAAAAGACATAACCCCTTCCTATTTTAAGGAGTTAAGGCTTTCTCTAACTCCAGCCTTGGGCGTAGCCTAGGAAAACTATTCAGCAGTCATGTGAGAAGGTATTAGCATACCGCGTGGGCTGAGCCAAGATGTTGCTACCTTACAATCTCGACGGAGTGTACATATATGTTTGTGTTCCAGGCTAGATCCTCTTTATTCCCCACGTACATATATGTTTGTGTTCCAGGCTAGATCCTCTTTATTACCCACGTACATATATGTCTTTGTTCCAGGCTAGATCCTCTTTATTCCCCACGTACATATATGTTTGTGTTCCAGACTATATCCCTTTTATTACCCACGAACCTACCTTATAGCACATGTCTGTGTTCCAAGGATTTCCGCAGTCCTCCCAAGGCAGTTTGTGTTGAAACGACACGGCCAGGAAGTAGAGAGGATATGATACGATCACATTATAGTAAGTGAGGCAGATGAAGTTCACTGCCAGGATTGCCAACCCGGCACCTGCACACTCGAAACAAGACAATACAAATTACGTTAGTGGTTTTAACGATTAATAACGTTATATTTAGAGGAAGTTTACCTTATATTTAAAAGAAGTGTACTTGCATTGGCGTTGGAAAACACTTTTGGAAAAACCACCCTCAGTGCACCTGACCGAGATTCGAATCTCAGTCTCCCTGTCATCAGCAGCTTAGTCTACTGTGAGATTAGTGCCTTAGACTACGTAGCCACCGAAGTGGATGATTCATAATTAATTCATTTGGCTGATATTGTCTAAAACTTTAAAATGTTGCTTTAGTTTCTTTCTCTGTGAACATCGATCATTTATGCAATCAAATGTATTACTAATTTACTTAGTAATACTCATCAAATTTATCTGTAACTGCTAATTTTCTCACAATATGTCCCATAATGTCTTCATCTTTCTATAAGAGTAGAGATTACCAGGGTCTATTGTAGAGGCCTCTAGGTTGGCGGTATGACTCTTAACCATCTTTATAATAATGGGTTTCCAACGTGGTGCCCTTATGTCGCCTCCATTGTTTTATAAGTACGTACGTAATTAGAGCTTGAAATCGAATCATTGCCTTTTCATTCCTAACATATTAGGATGATTCAGAGAATGGCTTTAATGTAGGGTAACCAAACGTTCCGGAAATCCGGGACTGTCCCGGCGTCCCTAAAAATATTTTCAGGACGCTCAACTGTCCCAGATTTGCAATTTTAGCATATAACTCAGTAAATGTTAATGATTTTGTTTACTTCAATCGCTACTGACCACTCCTTTAAAATTTCAAACTGATTCATATTGTGTGGCCAGGCCGGGTAGATCAATTACTGTAATTATTTTATATTGCTCTGTATAACATTTTAAACTGTTAATAAACCAGTTTTGAGTTGGCCTGCTAAGAATTTGCTGTCCTGAGTATATTATATCATAGTATGTTGTATTAGGCCAAGGCTAGGACTGATACATTTTTAATGGACCAAAACTAGTTAATAAATAAATGGTACGGAACTCCGCAAGGACTTTCTTGCTCTGTTGTTTAAAATGGAGATATTTACTCAAATCTCGTAATATATGTGAAACGAAATAATAAACACCAGCAAACCAAAGCATAAATTGCACTATATTTATGGAAAACATTTTTTGAGTCCCGGTTTTAAATTTTATTTTTAAAGAATTAATGTATTCATTTGTATGTTTGGGGCGATAAAAAAGATCAATACTGAGTCCACAAGGGTCAATACTTCGTATTCAAATTTCGCCTTCCGGTTAACATTTTCAACATTTTATCAGGAGTTGCACAACGTCATCTCATCGCATTGCTATTAAATTCCTCATTTATTAATCTTGACCAATGAAAAATGTAAATATTGACTATTGAGTCTAAAATGGAGATAGATCATTGTTGTACAAACATTTTCCCTAGAAGATTTAAAGAAAATTAACATAAACTTTTTGAGAGACTTTCTTATATTTAATTACTCTATGGCATTGGAGAATTATTGCGTTAAAACTTAAGTAGTATCTATTTACAACTAAAGCTTACAAAAGTGTATTATTATATTTGCCAATATCTCAGAAACTGTTTGTTTTATAAAAATAAATTTCATATAAAGGTTTTTTTTATTTTTAAAAGTAGACCTACTACAATTTTGAGATGATAAGTTATTTAATATCTCAGTTGTGGAGCTACGGAAATTTCAGCTTCTGTAAAGTACCCTAAATTAATTTTCATGGGAAAATTAAATAGCCGGTTTATTTATAATCTTAATTAACGCCTAGATACGAGTTTTAATCAAAATCTTTAGAGCCGATTTTGAGGAAATCGATTTTTTCTCTTTTTGCCCTTTATTAAAGTACTCTTAATTTTAAGTTTAAAAAGACACACAGACAGACGGTATTGCAAAGACCACTTTTTATGGTTGAGGGATCTTGAGACGTCGACATTCATCAACATTTCAGGTTATATTTTTTTTACGGTCGCAATACTTTCTTTACCTTTTGTGTTCGAAAAGTAAAAAAATATAAATATTTGCGTAAAACCTGAAAGTTATTGGTTTTATAAAAATATTCTTCGAATAAAATATTTGTATTATAAATATATCTACGTATTTGTAGCTATAAGTAATTTCATATCTCAAATAGTTTAAGAGATATAATCAAAAATGATAATTTACGCATCAGACCGGAGCCCTTAAAGTCATTTTGCAGAATTATTGAGAGTATCCATTTAGTTTGGAATATTTATAAGTGTTTATAGATTAAATATAATCAAAATCGTTAGAGCCAAGTTTGAGAAAATCGTCTTTTTCGTTTTTTACCCTTGAGTAAACTAGCCTTAATTTTAGGGTTAGATATCCAATTCCAAAAAAACCCTCGGGGCAACGCTATGAAAACCATAGATACAAAGTTTTAGCCCAATCGGTAAAATAGTTTAAGTTCTAATTGGAGGTACAGACAGATAGATGGAAATTCAAAAACAACTTTTTCTAATTCGGGGTGGGGGAGGGGGGGGGGGTAGGTCATGAAACGTCGTGATTCATCAAAATAACGAGTTAGATTTTTTGACGATCACAATACTTTCTCTACCTGTAAGATAACGAGAAAGTAAAAATGTAAAATTAAAAAAAAGGTGTTTATACATTCATTCTCAATGGTCAATAAGAACTATTTAAAAAGGCAATTTACTATTTCAAAACATCAAAAGATTTCCCGGTGTCCCGGATGTCTTCAATCACGGTTTGGTCACCCTATATCTAATGCCTTATGGGTTTAAAGTTTATTAAATGTGATGTGTATTTTTATGACAGATTTGTTTCTATTTGTTTTACGTTCCAAGAGGTATATGAAAATCATGCATGACAAATTTTAGAGGAATACACAATACCACATCCAGCCCAAGGCTCTGTTAATTGCTGTTGAGACTTCTGCTCTATAGTTGCTTCTCCGTCATTCGAACATTATTGTAACTGTCCTTTCTGTCTCTAGACAATTTGTTTCCCACTTATTTAGTTTACATAACATTTTCATTTTCTTGGGAGCATGAGTAACTCATAAATATCGTCACATTTATTTGCTAAATTTACAAATTTTGAGTTAATAAATGGCTGTATATCCAATTTGTTGTAGATTTTAACAGTTTAAATTTATAAAAATATAATAAGTAGTTAAACCTTAAACATTGAAACTTGAAGTGTGGTTCAATACTATACAAAAAGGCTTTAAACAAAAATATCGGTAAGAAAATCCGTAGATATAAATAGTTAAGTATTTTTACAGACGACACCAGCAGTCATTTTCCTATATGGTGTTTGGATATTCGTGAAACGGGCAGTTTCATTATTGAAGTTTAACAAAATAGGTCTATTCAATACTTTAACACGCTGTTTATGGTTTATCCTAGCTTAGCTTTTAGAAAAATATTTCATTAAGAACTCTTGACCTTAAATGATCAGCTATAGAAACAGGAAAACCTATTTTCATGATGACGATAATTTCTTCAATCACCAAAACTGGTAACTTTAAATAACTGAGCAGACTTACCAAAGATTTCAGACTGTAACAAAGTTGACCGTGGCCAAGATCGGGCCTGCATGGTAATTGTCTATCCTATATACTAGCTTGTTAGTTGTATGTACCTTTGAATAGGGGACATATCTTGAAGACTGTGAGACAACCACTGCTACTGAACTGTCCCAGAACGGTCTCCATGAAGAACAAGGGGATTCCACACAGGAACAACATCAGCAGGTATGGTACAAGGAACGCTCCTGGTGGACAAACAACGCATCACACAAGTGGAGAGGTTAGTAGGTAACAACATCAGCAGGTATGGTACAAGGAACGCTCCTGGCTTATAAATTTAATATTTAATATTTTATTACCCGGTTCAGTGGGCCAATGGTCTAAGGCGCCACTTTCGTGGAAAAATAGACTGTCAATGACGGGGGTGTCGTGGTTCAATCCCGTTTGGGTGTAAGGCCATTTCCTGTTAAATCACCCAATTCAATTATTTGTTGTTGCTGACCCATTTAAAAAAAATGAAATTTT
The DNA here is from genome assembly GCA_039000515.1 of Timema cristinae. NCBI lineage: Eukaryota > Metazoa > Arthropoda > Insecta > Phasmatodea > Timematidae > Timema > Timema cristinae. The sequence continues at coordinate 9,083,924 of JBCFYV010000024.1, forward strand.
ATATGTGATAAATTGATATTCCAAAATAATAAATCCATAACGATTTTTTTACTGCCGCCATATTGGATTTACATATAAACATGGCCACTGCCGTGTGGCAAAATCAACCATTTCAGGTATTTAGAATTATTTTAATAACTAAGTCTCCATTAACGATTTAAATCTCTACATGACGTCGTTGGAAATAGGACTCTGTGAGCTATCTAGAACATGACTGAAAATAAAATATAATCTTATTTTTATGTCTTATATTATAGTACTAATATTTAGCTTAACTTTGGGATTATTTTCATTTTCAGACAATCTTACTTTATTTCCAAATTGAAAAAAACATATTGAAATTTTGAGAGGGGTAAGTCTACATGGAATACGCTCGTAAAACTCTTCCATTCACTTCCTTCTTGGTGAAAAAGTCCCTTCAAGTTTAGTTTGAAAAACAAAAGAAAAAACATATATATTTTATTCAAGAAGCAATAAAAAAAGGGCTAAGTGTAAACATTTTAAAATTTTGGTAAAAGCTTTCCATTATGACCCTAAACACACCAATAAAATTACATGTGTGTTTTTTTATTGGTTTAGTTGCGGTAGCTGACCAGAGATGTAAAAAAAATTGTGATTTTTGTGAGATGTAATCTAAGTGAATTGTGGCATATAAGGGTCAACCATATTATTCATCTGACACTGATTTATTCTAAATATGTCCATAATTACTCTCAAGTATGTTATGGAAACAATTTACAAAATGTTTTGATACCCTAAATTTTATGCAAACAAAAAAATAATCTTACTTTGGTGTTTTTCTGTGATAGTTTTTTTCACTATTATCTTCTTTCGCTACTGCAAAAATGTTATTGTGCCAACTGCTTTTCTTCACAATAAAATAAGTCACTTTCTTAAATGTTTACACAACAGTAAACTTAGTTCTTCACTTAATTTTTAATTTATATTATGGGTTCTACCAGTTGTTACCAAACTTAATTCAGGGGGGGGGGGGGGAACATACATAAAATATTTTTCCTTGACCCATAGCCTACTATATCACTTTGTGCGAGTTTAAAAGAAGTGTTGGGGCCTGCAGGGAGAAAAAAAAAATATTCACATTTGTCAGCTGAAAAATATCTTCAAGCTTCCCTATCCACCTCAGAGAATCATAAACACAAGATACATATTATTTAAGTTTCACATCCAACTTTTTTTATTTTGTGTGATTTTCCATGGCATAACATTGTAGTGAGTTTTTTTACAGTTAGTTTTCCTCTCATACTCCCCACAAATGTGTGTAAACTTCCTCTAACTCCAGCCTTCCTTATCCCAAACACATTAGTGTAGTTATAATATAAGCGTTCAACCCGAACTGGTAGTAAGACGAGGTGCTAAACAAACGAATATGCCATCCCACTACCTCCAAAAAGTTCCTCATGCTCCCTAAAATCTAATCACACTTTCATTCTAACTATCTGGTTCAGTGGTCTAAGGCG
>JBCFYV010000024.1:9085501-9134065 GCA_039000515.1 Timema cristinae
CCCGGGTCTTTTCCTTTTATGCTCTTAATGCGTCCTACACCTTTTTTCCATATAACCTCTTCTTTTTTTTCCCTTCCTCTCTCTGTTTCCCTCCCCTTTTTTCCCTCTTCTTTTAAAATACCATCCAATTCTTATCTCATTTCTTTTTTTCCCCCCTTTTTTTCCAACATTTTTCCTTCTTTATCATCATTCTAACTTGTTTTTTTCTCTTTCCTCCTGTTTCTACCTGACAAAAAAAAAACCTTTTTACTTCCTTCCACATCTCTTTTCCAGCATTTTGGGCCATTTTTTTCATCCAACCCTTTCCCCTTATTTCTATCCCTTTAGTTTTGTTATTTTCTTTTCCCCTCTGTTCCCTCTTTCTACCTTCTAAAATTTCTTTTTTTTCCCTCCCTGCTTCCCCACCCGTCTTTCCCACCAGGCTGTCCCCCTTCCCAATTCCCAAAACCCCTTTCCATTCCCAACCTTTTCACCAAATTTTGCAACTCATTCTTGGGGCAAAAGTAAGTAAATTTTCCCATACTCAACTTGGCAATATAATTTTTGTTTAAAAATAAATGTTTTAAAAAATAGCCCAAATTTATTATATTTTTTTAAAAAAGTTTTTTTTTATCTTATTTATAAGGGCTTAAAACAAACAACAGTTTAAGATTTACTAAACATCCTATTTTCAAAAATTTTCTTTATTTTTTTGGGTAGCTCAAATTTTTATTTTCATTATTAAACTTATGGGGGTTGAAAAAAATTTTATCTGGCCTTTCCTAACAAATGCTTACTTCAATCTATAACATTTTCCCAAAAAATAAAAAAAAAATATTTTATGTTCTTTTTTGTTTATTTTCAGCTTCATTGCCATGTGATAGGGTATCGAAAGAAATAGGGATTTAAAAATCAATCTTTTTCCTGTGGGGTGGCCTATGTTTTACGAACAAGACAATGGGGTAACATAACCTTTGGGGTTTTTTTTTAGATTGTGACTAGGACTTGGAATCGGAGTTTGAGCATGAAAATGTACTGGCCGTTTCCAGCTTAAAAAAAAAAAATTTATAGAATTATAACAACATAGCAAAACAATCATTTAATTTTACATTTTTTTTCTTTGGGGAACAAATTTATACTTTTATTGATAATTTATTCAAATAACTTTCATAATGCCAAAGAAACTTCCCCATGAAGTTACCTGAACTGGAGCATTTTAATGCAGAAATTTTTTTTACTAATTAATATACGTAGAAATTTATAAAGGGGTAAGATTGGTAGTAAAAAATAAAGAGTCATAACAAGGCTTGGCGAACTGACCCAAAACTATGCTTGTGACCCCCAAAATAGACAAAAAATTTCAGTAGCTTTTGTGCTGGAACATTTGAAAGAAAATTTTTTTTTATAAACATAAACAATCATTTAGATTAAGTTGAGGACTTAATAACTTCGATTTTCCAGCTTATTTCAACACAACACGGGTTGAGCTACAGCCAAAACCAAACTTATTATTTCCTCGATGCAGTTTAAGACGAAAACATTAATTTTAATCCTAAAACCCCAAAAACAAAGAGACAATAATTTAATTTGACTGTATTTTTTTTCCACAAACTGATACAAACCCTTTTTGGGGGAATTTCTGGGCTGTGATGTGGACTTTTCACGACACTTTTATAAAAGTACAAGAAAAATCACAAGCATGAAAATAATGGTTCACCAACACACTATTTTTTTTAATCGCACCTCATTGTCCCCAACAAGACTAACATTTTTTTTAGGGTTTATAGTCAGGGTTTCATAAAGACCTTGAAATAATAGTGTAAAAGAAATTATTTCATAACTTCTTTGTAAACCAATTTCTACTGCTCTAAGAAAGTAAAATGACTGTATAAGTTACTTTTTTTAATGATTCCTAAACTTTATTCAAATCAAGCCTGGTTTAAATTGGGGTTCTTCTAAAGAGACCAAAAAAATTTCTTGTTATTAACTTATAAAAAATAGAGAGGACGATAATCACTGCTGATTTTTTCACTGAACCCCTGTCACCATCACCCACCATGACAGAACTCTAATTAAAATCAGTGATGATGTATTGCAAAAAGCTTGCCAGTAGCAACACTGGCACCTTGATTGTTAAAGGGGTGATCGGATTGACAAAATACCATTTTTAACGATTAGTACACTCATTGCACCCGGTATGGTCTCAAAACCCTGTTCTCATTTCATTAAACATTATTTGATAAAAGAGCCCTACTTGATCATTTTGAAGGCGGCTCCTTAAATTCGGATGGACACCACTATAAAAGAACGAATAGTTGTACACCCCTATTTCTCAAAACATACAAAACAACTGGGGTTGTTTGTTTTTATTTAACTTGAAAATTTAAAGGAACTAATTAAAAAAAAAATGTTATTTTTTTACAAAATAAATCAATTTCAATTAATTAAAATTAAATAAAACTTGAAAAAATAAAATATTGTTTTGAATAACATATTATTAAAGTGAATAAGATAATGTTTTTAAATCATACCAATGAATATTTAAATACAATAATTTTTTAAAAAATTTGATATTTTCAAATTTAAATCATTCTAACTTTTGAAAAATTCAGTCTTTTCCTCAATTGGCCGTCACGAAGCACCTTTCCCTCCTCTCCCCCCCTTTTTTAGCATTATCATCACCCCATCTTTTGTAAGCCCAGCTACTCCCCCTTCCCCTCACCCCATTTATATCCTTTTCAGGTAAAACCCTCGACTTGACCCTAATTATTTATTGTTTTTCACATTTTTATACTATTACTCCAAACCTGATTTATTAAAAAATGTTCCCTGGAAAAAATTTGCATAACTTATTTTTAAAGGTTTTTTTTTTTATAGAGAAGGCTTGATTCTGTTAGTTTATAAAAAAATTTGCATGAACAGTTTTCCTGATTAGACAAAAATCAAATTTTTAAAAATTTGGGTTTTTGTAAGAAGAGGTGACCATGCTTTCTAAAAAATAGTTTTATTGGGGGTTTTTATAAACAAACAAACCATTTCTTACTTTACAGGATTGATTTTGAGTTTTTAAAGATTTAGTGGGGCATGCAGGAATTGTTTTAAGGGGGGGGGAATGTTTTTTCAAGGGCTAAAATTTCCATCCCCTGAAAGTACCATCATATTATTAATTCAAGACTTTTTTTTTTTAAAAAAAATTACACACACACATGATATAAGGTTTTTAAAAAAAAAGGGTTCAAAATTATTAATTTTGTTGTCACAAAAACATGAGTAAAGGAATAAAAATGACGTTTACATGACGTCTATTTGTGCCCCTAGCGGTAAACTCAATAATAAAAAATAATAATAAAAAATTAAAAATTTCCTGAAAAATAGACATAAACCAACTCACATAAGGTAAACCCCTTTTTGGGATTTTTTTAATAATATTATTGAAAACTCAAAAGTTTTGTAAAACAAAAAGGGTCCATCATTGTTGTAGAAATTTTAACCCCAAAATCAAAAATAAATAAAAACACTTTTTACTTACTCTAGGGCATTAGAAACTGGGAACCCCATACAAAAAAATTGAGAAGAGAAAAAAGTCTTTGCCCCACCAAAGACATAAGAATCAATTCTTTTTCAAAACCTGGTTTAAAAAAAGAATATAAATTATGGTTCATATCAAAATTTTTTTGGTTTTATAAAAATCACTTAAATAAAATATTTTTAACCTTAAAATACAAAAATTTTTACAATGATAATTATTTAAATTTCAAATAGTTTGTAATGAAAATTAAAAAATTTTTTCCTCAGAAAGGGTACCCTAAAAATTTCGGTTTTAAAAAAATAGAATTCACATCTTGTTTATAGTAAATAACATCCCTAATATAAAATTAATTCAAAATTTTTAGAGTAAAATTCGATAAAATTTTTTTTATTCTTTTAAATATAATACTTGCAAAACAATTTTTTTAGTTTCGGGGGGTCATTTATCAAAACTCAATTTAAAATTTTTTTTGACGACCCCAACACTTTCTCTATGAGGTTCGAAAAGCTAAATATTTGTTTACAAAGTTAGTTCCCCGCGGGGTGTTATTGGGTAAGTTTTCGGTTTGTCCCACTGACGGGTTGCGGGGGTTTGAACTCGCCTAGACAAGCTGATTGAGGTTCGTTTAAATTTGTCGGGTGCACGAGGGTGTTTTCCAAAACAGTTTCCACCTCCTTCATGCAAGTGGGGTCACTTCCCCCCAAACTTTCCCAATCCCTAAACATTATTGTTTATACTGGGTTTACAACCCAAAGGGGATAATATTAAGATGCATGCAAAATAAAAAAATTTTTTAAAAAAAAAGGCTATTAAATCCTTGTACAAAATTTGGACAGAAAAAATAGAAAGTTCAGATAGCTTATAAAAATTTTTTTATAATAAATAGATTAAATTTTAATGGAACCTGTTTCCGACTTTATTTAACCCAGTTTTTTTTATGTTCTTGTTATAAGGGTTTAAAAAAAAAAGGGAACGTAATTTTTAAAGTGAAGTGGGCAAACAGTGTGCACATTCTATTTCTTGAATAAAATGTAAAATATTCAATTTTTCATAAACTTTGGGGCCCGTTTTTAGGGCTCTTTAATTTTGTTTAAGATGTTAAAATTTTTTTTTTAAACCCTATTCCTAGAAAATTTTTGGGAGTTTTCACTTTGTTTTTTCTATCTTCTGTAAAAACAAATTTGGTGCATTTAAATTTAAATTCTTCCCCTCCCTATCCCACGTTTTTAAATAATTAGCGATCAAAAAAAACTAGTAATTAAAAAAAATAAAAAGGGCTATATTTTTTTAAATAAGTGAAGAAAATAATTTTTCTACCTAAAAATAAACCAAATAAAAATGTCAAAATGTTTTTGTAAAACGTTTTTCCCTAAAGTAACTAAAAAAAATTTATACTTGACGGGGTGTGACCTTTTTGTCCTTTGATTGGTTTCATTCATAAAACCCAGATGGGGCTCAAAACTCGGCACCACCCCTTGGAGTGACATCAGTGGTTTGCCCTTTGTTGATAGAAACAATAAGGGAAAGGGGATTGGGGGTGTGGGGGAGGCCTGTTTAACGGGGGGACTGCAAGGACACCTGAAAGGGGGTGAAAGGGTAGGTGTGGTGACTGCCCAGCTACTACAGTAGCACCCCTTTGGTCAGGTAAAAACATAGAATTACTTGGAAAGAAATTGAAAATTTTCGATATTCCATTGAACTTAACTTCCCCTAAACAAATTTTTTTTACAATAGCAACAATGGAATTTTTCACTAATTTAGTTTACTTAACCAAAACCCCGGGTAAAAACTTATTTTTAGTATTAAAAACCAATGTTTATTTGAGCGTGAGTGTGAGCCCTCTCTCTACTACAGCGTCACATGTGCAATGACTGAAATGAAAGGCCCAAAAAACCAGCAAGAAATTTCTTTTTTGTAATATAGAAAAAACAAAAGCATAACGGGAACAATTTTGCAACAAACTGCAACCGCAACTAAATACGTCTGGCAAAAAAAAGGGACTCCCAGTAATGGTGGATAATCACGGGTATAGGTCACCGATCTTTTAAAAATCACGGTCACAGTGAACACCGATATTGGAAAACACCCAACCTAAAAAAAAAGTTGTAATGTGTTCATTGACAATACGGGCCATCTAAAATAAAAAGAAACTACAATTTTTTTATTTTTGTAAAAAATTTCCCCTCTAAAACCAAACAAATTGATTTTTAAAATTTTTAATAAAAACATAAAATTTGTTTAAAATTGAGAAAAATTTGGGGTTTCCATTATTTTTTAAAGCAATAATTGGGCTAGGTTTTTATTTGACCTGATTTTTTTTACAAAATCTAGACATTTAAATAAATTTAAATTTGAATATTAGTTATTCATACAATTTTGTTTTTTAAAAAATGAATGTCTAAAAAGAACTCAAAAAAAATATCATATTTAAAAGATAGACAAAATCAAACTTCAATAAAATTACATTTATAAAAATATTTCTCACATACTAAATGACTAATAAGTAAACGCTTTTAAAAAATTTGATTAAAAAAATTATAAAAGAAAATTCTTTTTGGGGGAAAACAACTTAAGAAAATAAAACTTATTTTTTTACATAATTGTTAATTTATTTTATCTATCAAAAGTGAAAATTTGCAGATCACAGATCTGGTATAAAATCATGAAAATTTTGAGTAAATTGGAGACGTCTAAAAATTTTTTCTTCTCGGGGGGGGTGATGGAAGGGTTTTTTTCCAAAAAAGGTTTTTCATTTTAAACCCCAAGTAGGTACACTTCCTTTAAAAAAAAAGTTTCTTAACCCCAAAAAAAATTTAGTTAATTAATACAAAAATTAACCCAAACAGGTAGTAAGACCGGTGCAAAAAAAATTTCTCCCATCTGAATTGACCGCCATACCAAAACGCCATTCTGTTAATTGTCAATTTCACCCCTTCATGGCGTAGTTTGCTAACGCCTATTTGTGTTGAGCTCGACTGCTGGAGAGGGGAACGAGGTTCGAACCCGGGTGGGGTGAACTGGGGGTGGTTTTCCAAAATTTTTTTTTCCCTCTCCCTCCCACAAATGCGGTTTCACACCTCTAATTAAATTTCCCCCAATTCCAAACCCCATTAATGTAATTAGTACATAACTCAAATAACCTAAAGGGGGTTTAAGATGCGGTGTAAATTTTTTTTTTTTAATAATTAATTAATAAAAAAGTGAAGGTACATAAAAATACTTTGTAAAAAAAATTTGTAATACAATGCGTTTAAAAATCTAAAATTTATTCACTCATTCTTGTATAAAATTTTTTTCATTGTTTCTTAGTTTAAAATGTATCAGTTCTTTGAAAAGCTATTTCAAAGAATAAAAAGATTTTAAAAATTCTTAATTATTTTGTGTACAAACAATACAAAAATTTTGTTTTTTTATATTTAACCAGGCCAAACACAATTTTATGAAAATATATGTATAAATAAAACTACTAAATAACACAAAAATTTTTAATTAGCATAAAAGGGTCCTCTAACCTTAAGGATTTTGGATTTTTTTTGGATTAAAGACTCAAATTTTTAAAAAAAAAAAAAAAACTCAAATAGAATCTGTTTTAAGCCAAAATCCCCCCAGACCAGTAATTTAACACTAAACTGAATATTTGTTTTTATTTTAACTTTAAAAATTTTTTTTTTAACTCTATTCATAATTTTTTTCCAAGATTCGGGGGTAAATTGAAATTCATTGGAAAAAAATAGGGGATTCAACCCTAAACACACCACCCCCACTGTGAACAATATTAAATTATTTTTTAAAAATTTATTAAGGTGGGGGGTGGGAAACACTGAAAAGGCTTTTTTTATAGCAATTTTTTTGCCAAAAACAAATAAAAAAAATTCTCAGTTAGTTGTTTTTTTTTCTTCCATGTTTAAATCAAGAGCTGTTAAATATCGTCATGAACATAGTGACTTTGAGACAAAACTTAGTGTAAAAAAAAATTTAATTTTCCCAAAAAAAATCCCCAAAAAAAAACCCCTTAAAATTTGATCCCTAAAAAAAAAATTTATTTAAAATCAAAATTTATAAAAATCTAATTTTTTTTTAAAAAAAAAAAAAAAAAAGAAAAAAAAAAAAAAAAAAAAAAAAAAAAAAAAAAAAGAGGGAAAAAAAAAAAAAAAAAAAAATTTTCCAAAAAAAAATTTTAAAAAAAAAAAAAAAAAAAAAAAAAAAAAAAAAAAATTAGGTAAAAAAATAATTTTTTTTTTTTAAAAATTTTTTATAAGAAAAAGAAAAAAAAAAAAAAATTTTTTTTTTAAAAAAAAAACCCCAAAAAAAAAAAAAAAAAAACCAAAAAAAAAAAAAAAAAAAAATTTAAAAAAAAAAAAAAAAAAAAATGGAAAAAAAAAAAAAAAAAATTTTTAAACAAACACGAAAACCCCCCCCCGAACCAAACCCCCCCCCCAAACGGGCCCCCCCCCCCCCCCAAAAATTTTTCCCCCCCCCCACAAAAAAAAAACTTTTTCCACCAAAAACAAAACCCCCTTTTTTCGCCCCCCCCTTCCCCCCCCCCCCCTTTCCCCTTTTTTAAAAAAAACCCCCCCCCGGGGGGCAAAAAACCCCATTTTTTGGGGGGGATAAACAATTCAGACCACCCTTTAAACCAAACCCCCCCCCCCGCACCCCCCCCAAAAAACCCCCCCCCCCCCCCCAACCACAAACAATTAAAAAACCCCCCCCCCCCAAAAAAAAAATTTTTTTCACCCCCCAGACCACCCCCGGGTTTTTAAAACCCCCCCCCCACTAAAAAAAAAATTTTTTTTTAAAAAAAACCCCCCCTCACCCCCCCAAAAAAACCAAAAACCCTTAAAACAGGGAAAAAAAAAAAAAAAACCCCCCCCAAAAAAAAAAAAACACCTTTTTCCCCCTTTTGGAAAAAAAATTTTTTTTCCCCCCCCCCCCCAAAAATTTTTTTTTCCCTTTTTTTTCGGGAAAAATTACAATAAAAATTTCTGTTTAAAAACCCCTTTCCTCTTAAAGTTTAAGAAGACGCAAAACAAAAAAACTTATATTCACACAAAAAAAACCCCCACTGCAAACAAAAAAAAAGGAAAAGGGGGCCTCACTTTTTAAACCCCTTTAAACCCCCCCAAACCAACCCTAAAAAAAAATATTAATTTTCAAGGAAAAGAAGCTAACCTTATTTGGGAGAAAAAAATAATTTCCCCCCCAAAACCCCCCCCTTTAAAAATTTTAATGAAAGTATAATTTAAAAATAATGGTTTAACGAAAGAAAAAAATTTTTTTTAAATTTTTTTTGTTTTAAAAACCAAATTTAAAAAAATTCGAAACTCAAAAAAAATTTTAAAATTTTGGGTCATAAAAAAAAATTAGACCCCCCTTATTTTTTTAAAAATATCCTTTGTTGAGCTAATCCCCCGGGAAAAAGTTTCTGGGCTATTTTAAATTTTAATTTTATAAAAGACAATTAAAATTTTTAAGGGCACTTTGGAGGGTTAAAATTGGTTTTTGGGGAAATTAAATTTTTCATTAAAATTAAACATTTTTTAGAAAGGTTCCTTTGCAGGGCTTTGGGAACGGCCCGAAAATTTCATGTTTAAAATAAAACATCTAAAAATTTATTTTTATTTATCTTTTGCCCCTTCACTAAATTTTTTTTTTAATTATACCCTCAAAAAAAAATTTTTTTTTTTGGGTAAAAGTTTTTTTTTTTTAAAAAACGGGAAAAGAAAATTTTGGCACCCCTTTACATTGTTTAAAAAAAAAATTTAAAAAATAAATAAAAAGAATTTTTTAAATTTTTTCTTTTTTTAAAAAAAAATTTAAAAACTTTGAAAATTTGGGTTTCCGAATTGGGAAAAATTTAATTTTTTTAAAATTTTTAAAAAAAAAATAAAAATAAATTCCCGGGTATTGTTCAAAACCAACAAATTTTAACTATATTAACAAAAGGGGTCCCCCACCAATTTTCCCCCGGTAAAATTTTTTTAAAAACCTGTTTTGGGCCAAAATTTCAAAAAATTTTAAAAAAAAAAAACCCAAGTGTTAAATTTTTAAAAAAACTTTTAGTGGTAAATTTTAAAAAAACCCAAAAAAAAAATTTAAATTTTAAAAAATTTTGAGATTTTGTGGAAAAAGGAAAAATTAATGTCCCTCAAAAAGTAAATTCAAATTTAAATTTTCCCCCAGAAATTGCTGATAAAAATGGATGAAAAAAATTAAAAATACAATTTTTAAACAAATATGTTTATTTTTTGGGGCTTTATAAAAAAAGAATTTAAATTTTTTAACACCCAAAAAGTTCATATTTGTTGTTTTTTTTTAAAATTTTCAAGTTTTTAAAAATAACCCTTTTAAAATTTTATAATTTTGGTTGGAAAAAATAAAAGTTTTCTTATTTTTTTAACATTAGCATTTTTCCCTAAAATTGCAAAAATTAATTTTTTTTAAAGAATTTAGCAAAATTTTTTCCCTAAAATTTTTTTAAAACTTAGGGGAAAATTTAAAACCCCTATTACCCCCTTTTTTTTTAAAAAGTTTAAAAATTTTTTTGTTTGGGTTACATTTAAAATAGTTACCCTTTTTTAATTTAAATATTTAAAATTTTATTTTTAAAAATAAAAAAAAAAAAAAAATTCCACGTTGGTTTTTTCATAAAAATTTCTTGGGGACCCCGTTTTTGTTAAAAATTAAATTTTCCTTTTTAATTTAAAAAAAATTTTTTTAAAAAAAAAAGAAAAAATTTTTTTTTCTTTTTTCCTGCCATTTTTAAAATTTAAACCATTAAGAGGATTTAACCAAATAACAAAAGGGATTTAATTTTTTGTTAAAAAATTTAAACCCCAATTTTAAAAATTCCCCATTTGTTTGGTTTTTTTCAATAAATTTTAAATTAATTTTTAAAAATAAGGTCTTCAGAGTAAATTTAATTGTTTAATTTAAACTAATTTTTTTAAATTAAAAAAAATTTTTTTGAGATGATTTCTTTGAATTTTATAAAATTGCCCTCCCCCCAATATTAAAAAAAAAATTTTATTATTTTTTTCATGGGGGGGGGATTTTTTAAAATTTTTAAAAAAAAATTAATTTAAAAATTAAAAAAAAATTTACTTTTTTGTTCATTTTAAAAATTTTTTAAAAAAAGATTTTAAGAAAAATAACTACCAAAAAAATTTTAAATAATTTATAAATTAAAAAGTTTTAAAAAACATCTTAAGTTGTTTCATTTTAAAAGAAAAAAAAAAAATTTTTTAATAAAAAAAAATTAAAATTTTTTTTATTTCATGAATTTTTATTTTTTTTCTATTAGTAAGAGTATTTTTAAAATTTTTTTAAAAGTTTTTTAATAAAAACCCAAAAAACCCCAAAGAATATATTCTCCAACCATTGTTAAAAAAAATAAAAACAAAAAAAGGGGGGTTTTTTAAATAAAAAATTTTCTTTAAAATAAAATTTAATTTAAAAAATTTGCATAGTTTGGCCCAACTCAAACCCTTAAAAAAAAAAACTTTAAAAATTTAAATTTAAACTTTTTTTCATGATAAAAATTTTTGGTAAAAATTTTTTATGTAAAAAAATTTTTTTCATTCCCAATAAAATGAAATTAGGTTTTTTAAAAAAATTTTTCCAAAAACATAAAAAATAAAAATTAAAACCCTGGATTAAATTCCCAAAAAAACCAAAAATAAAAAAATGGGGAAAAATTTTCCTTTTTTTTTACGTAATAATTTTTCGGGGATTTGGGGATGGGTTTTAAAATTTTTTAAAAAACAAAAAAATACCCCTAAAAAAAATGGGGAATTTTCAACAAAATTTGGAAAAAAACAAAAAATTTTTCCAAAGTAAAAATAAAAAACCAAAAATTTAATAAATCCCCCCACCAAACCCCAAAAAGGGGAAAAGAAATTTTAATTTTAACTATCGCCTAAAACCAATGAAACTTAGGTAACTGGTGTAAAATTTTTTTTTTAAAATAAATTAGGTTTTTCCAAAAACCACAATTTTAACCCCACAATATTTGGCCCCTGGCCCAAAAATTTTTTTATAATGGAAAAGCCTTTTAAAAAGAAAAGGTTCAGTTGGGGGGATTTTTCTAAAGGGTTTTTATTCCCCTTAAAATTTAAAAAGGGAAAATTTTTTTTACAAAATTTAAAAAAAATTCCAATAAAAACCCTATTTTAAAAAATTTGGGTTTAAACGGGGAAAAAACCAAAAAATTTGCTTTTTAAAACAATCCTTTTTATACGTCATATTTTTTGCTTCAAGGAATTAAGGTTGGTAAAGTATTTTAAACCCAACCCCGGTTTTAAAAAATTAATTTTTTGCCAAGGTAAAAAAACCCCCCTCAAAATTTTTGGCTTATACATTTTTTTTTTACCAATTGGAACTTTAATTAAAATTAATTTAAATTTTTTTCTTTTAAACAAAATTCTCCCCAAAAATAAAAAGGTTTTTTTTTCAAAAATTTTATAATTATAGTTTAAACAAAGGAAGTTTACAAATTAGGCCTTGATGCATGGAAAAAAGAAAGTTTAGGGTCAGTGGGAAATAAGGACGACTAAATAACCATCAACCACATCGCATCAGTCACAAAATTATGTAAAAAAAATCTAAATAATGCACTTCTACTTCCTAGGTAGAAAACAAATGAATAAGTTGGCTAAAATGTTCATATAACATAAACTGATGCTGTTTTGACCAGAATCCTGAACTAGATTATGGTTGAAAAGTAAGAGAGATAACCAGCATGTGTGTGCATTTAGCAGGGATCGAGAAATTTCTTCAAAATGCAATATAAATTTGCCTATCCTCCGGACTGTAGTAGCAATAAATAAATGTACAGTAAGCTTTGATTTAGTAAGTGTTCTTTCTTTCAGCCAAGTGCTGTTGAAATCTGAGAAGGTCCTCTCCACTTTGAAACTCTTTGCCCCATATTATGTCTGACCCCCACTCAAAACATTGTGTGCATCCATGATGACCAGAACACTACACGAGTTTCTACTGTTGTGTGTCAGGCGAACGCAAGTGTTTAAATTAGAGTGCTGGCTAAACCCTCTCATTTTTAACCATTAAGTTATTTCAAAAAAGTATAATTATAGTGAATTAAGACTATTATAATACTTGATACATTGAAATTAATTTTTATTGCATATGACTTCAACTTTGAAATATTATTCAAATCATCAACTGTTTCCAGCCTGTGGTCGGGTGAGTTTAGTAAAATGCTTCCATCTTCTTCTATCCTTACACACATATTGAAAAATGACATCTAGACACAGCACCCAAATCTTTGGCTAAACATGTTTAATTTGTATTTCTAGCTAGGTGTTATTTTTCAACATATTTCTAAATAAATATATTGTTTACAATAGTTAACACAAAGAATATATAAAAAAATAAATATATAAATAAACATTTTTAAAACACATTAACATTGACAAAACATATTTATCCAACTTTTATTCCTCGAGCAGAAATAAATTTATCTGATGACTCAAACATGAAAATTAAAAAGAGCAAATCCTGTTTATTGAATTAAAACAAAATATAGCTTTTTACTTGTGCTCTTTTCAAATACTTTTAATCCTTTGAATGGTCAATTTATCCTCTTACCTGCTTTGATGGCCAAATGGTCTAAGGCTCATAAGAGACTAGACTGACAATTAGGTGGAGATCTAGTTTTGAATAACATCTGGGTATTTTTTCTAAATAGTTTTCCCACCTCCCTCCATGCAAATGCAGGTATAACTTCCTCTAAATTCTACCTCTCATTCCTAACACATTATTTTAGTTACTGCAAATGCGTACAGCCCAAACAGGTAATAAGATGCAGTGCTGAAGAAAAAATCTCATGATTGCAATTTATTTGTTCTATTGCAGGGTATCTACTAAGTTGGAGAAACAAAAATCAGTAACTCTTTGGTGACCACAAAATTTCTTCAGTAACTGGTTGAACATAATATAATGCATATAGGCATAATGCACTCGCACGCAACATTAAACTTTAACTAGATGGTGAACGTTAACCTTGTCCTTGGCATTACGGTAAAAACAATCAGGCATAGGCTAACGCATGGCATCATGGCTAGTGGGTAGCGCGACTTTCGACAAGTTTGCGTTGTTACAATGCACAGAAAAATTCAAACGGAAATATTTTCGTAACTTTACAAGCAAAATATTGAAAATTCGTGACTTTTCAGGGACTTTTTTTTTCATGACCCTGTATTGGTCATAGGTCTAAGTTACTCGTGTAAACTTTATTGTTTCACTCACTGATAATTATGGTTTACACACACACACTAACTCTAGTGGTGTTGAGAGTACTTGAAAATTCAACCAACATAAAATTCAAAACACTAAAGACCTTGCGAGGATTCCCACAAGTGAAGAAAATTCTAAACCAACAAAGGTTTGAAGTGGTCTCTCCGAGATTGTTGATTGGAGTTTGAAAACCAAGACAGTCGACTGACTACCCTTTCAATACTAGAAAAACTAGCCACCGGTTGATTTAAGAAAAGTTTATATACATTTATTTCACATACCACGAAAAATAAAAGTTGAGTTTTCATTCAGAACTCATTTGATAAATTAGGCATAGTAAGTTCTACAGTATATTGGTTATAAATTATTTTGTGCACATAAAATAAGTATTTGACAATCGGACCTTAACAATTTATTATGTGTACTTGTCATAATAATTAATTATTTAACCCCACATCAATAGCCCGAATAAAAGTTTTTATTACTTCATTCATAAATGAGATTAGAAAAATATGTTAAATTATTATAGTTTTTAATGAATTAGTAAAAAAAAACTACCAGTTTTATTTATTGTTAGTTACTATGTAAGTAAAAAAGTTGAAGGATTCAAATAAAAACAGTATAAGCATTATTATACATCAAAAACGCTAAAAAAAAAGGACTATTTTCAGTTAAAACATTTTTCTTAGTTCTTCGATAAGAGTATGGTATTGAAACTTTCTTCTGATACTAAAAGTGAGTAAACAATCAATACTATTATTTTCATGACATATCCCTACTCATGTATGTTCACCATACATAAAAATATATCTCAATGGTCTAAATATATACATGTAGATCAATGGTAGGCCTGTGCAGGGACTCTATATGAGGTATGTACAAAAATATATAAACACGTTCATCACAAAAAGTTAATACTCCAAAGTAATGTTTGTGCAGAATTAGTTTACAAGCACATTTAGTAGTTCTTTACAATATTAATAAGACTAAATAAAATTTACCTTTAAAAAACACTTTAATATTACTACATTTATTTGTGGATTTTGTTGTAGTTTGGCTGCCATGCAAGGGTAAAAGACATTAAATATTAGTATAAAAATTTAACAGGGTGTCTACCGAGTTGGATAAACAAAAATTAGTGGTTTTTTGGTAATCCTTTGTAACCACAAAATTCCTTCAGTAACTGTTTGAACATTATATAATGCATATAAGCATAATGCACTCACATACAAGAATAAACTTTAACTAGATGGCAAAAGTTAACCTTGTCTTTGGTATCACAGTAAAAACAACCAAGCAGCTTGCGGCTAGAGAATGGGTAGTGGGTGACTCGACATTCAACATGTTCCCGTTGTTATGATGCATGGGAAATTCCAACATAAACATTTTCGTCACTATGATCAAAATATTGATAACTCTGGGACTTTGGTGAGCTTTTTTGCAATTAGTAACTTTTTCATGACCCAGTGGACACCCTGTTTAGTCAAGATTGAAATATAAATATGTTGGAAATTGTCATTACTTGCTTGTGACTTTCCCAAATTCAAATGGTCATTCCCGCACAGGCCTAGTCAAGAGATTATATAAGGTAAAAGTGATAATAGTTAAGTATATTTATGGAAATTTTACACAGTTGAAATTATTTATATGGCAAGTTTATTGCAAGTTTTAGCAACAATTAAGACTATAACTTTGTTCACTTTATTTTCCTCGTACATTGCATTATCTGTTATATTTTCACTTTTTGAAGAATTATTGTTCTTATTGGTCCCATTATGACTTTGTGTTGTCTCTTCAACATTCATTTTTACTGTAAAAAATATTTATGCTTCTCGGTCATACATGGGAAAAAACTTGCGAAGTAACATTGGGTCAAGCTTGATAAAACTGGGGTCAAATTAGGCATAACTCTAAAAGAGAAATTGTTAATAAAAGGTTTTTAAAAACAAAAACTCAAATCAAGTTGTCGCATATTTAAATTAATTAAGATAAAATATGTAATTTTACAGATTTTAATAGAAACTCACTTTAGTTATATAATAATGTGTCTCATTCACAAACATATTTAATCAAAGGAAAAATGGCGCCAATGAGAATCAAACACAGGATCTTTGGCTAGGTGTGCCAATACGCTCATATAAGTATAACATCATGGTAAAGCAAAGGCCCTGAGGCGGTGTTCGAGTGTCATTTTTCAAACTATATTTTAAATTAATTTCTCAAATAAATTCAAAATACAGTTATAATTTAAAAAAATGTTTAAACAAAAATGTACTTTGTATTTTCTTGTACTCATAAATTTGATTTGATGATTAATTTTTTGTACATAACTTTAATTGGGGCTCGATTTTTTTAATCTTTTTTTTAAGTCTAGCTCAAGTGGGCTTTTTAAAAATGTATCAAGTTGAGTTTGAGTTGAGAAAATACTGTATACAGCATTTAAAATTAGTTATGTAAATAAAAGTCAATTATTTATAAAATTTAAAAAAACTTTAAAAAAAAAGAATAAACTATTTTAAAAAATAGCCATGATAAGACTATGTATGACCAGATGTTTTGGAGATTGATTAAACCTAATAAGGATGACACAAGTTATATAACTATAAGTGAAATAGAACCGATGATATTAAAATAAACAAGTATTATTAGAGATGGGTCAAATCTTATATTTCTCAAATAAGAATCTCTAATCCAAATATTGAATTCTTTTGAATCTCAAATCCAAATTTGAATCCTCAAATCCTTAATAATGTATGATTTTAAAATTAAAATATCTCAAATTGAATATAAAAATAGGTTTATGCCACAAAAAAAAAAGTATTTTGTTTGTTGTGTATAATATATCATAAACAACAAAGTAAATTAATTTTATTAATACAAATATATTTTTTTATTTTATTTTTTATTCTTCCAACTTCACAAATCTATGTAATTCCTTTTATAAATTGCTTAATATTGTTATTTGTAGTGAAGGCCTTCATAATTGTATTCGAAATACTTTTTTGAGATTTTTACAAATCTCGAATCTCTCAAATACCAACTCTAGGGATTTGAGAGACCCATCTCTAATTATTACAGAAAATTGCATTTAGTTAGCTTTAACAATATAATTTAAGACTTTAGGGTTTTACTTTTTTTTCCTGAAACATGTAGGCCTACCGATTTAGTAGTTAATTGTGATAAAATATAGGATTTTCCACCGTTACGAGAACTCTTCGAGTGGGAGTATATTTTTGTTTGTTTTGTTTAAAACTGTCAAAGTCACTCATTTAGACCCAATCCCCCTCTTGTGGTCTCATAGCGACCCATTTTTTACCAGAGAAAGTCTTCTCGCAGTCACAACACACCTACATAAAACATTTATTTGTGATTAACCAAAGTTGCCTTGTAAATACTTTAAACTTTGTAAGGATAAAACTAATGTCCTTAGTAAAGGGAAAAAACTATTAGGGGTGTGTGAAGTCCTTTTTTTTTTCAATTCAAAGCAAACTCCAATCGGATATATGAAATATTCTCGAAGCCAAGTCGAAGTTCGAATATTTTCTTTTAGTTGTTTTATACTTTAAAAAATGTTAAATTGTGGCTATTTAAATTACTTTATGCACTAAAATTACTTAGAAAATAATTTATTGCAAAATTGTTTGCTATATTTCATATTACTCTGACAAATCAAGTTATTATCACAACATGCAATTCCATTTCTTCAGATTTTTCAAATATAAATATTAATTTAAAACGTACAAAAAAAAAGCTCAGACTGGCTTTAAATGAACATAAATCAAGTATTTTAGCTGTCAATATTTTTTACTCTCAAAGCTTTAAAGCCAGAATTTAATTCGAAGCTAAGTCCGAGCTGATGTTTGTTTCGAAGCCAAGTCGAAGTTTTGAAGCTCCACACACCCCTAGAAAATATCTTATTTCACATGCATAGTTTAAATATTATGTTAATAAAAAAATAATATGAAGCACAGAAATAACGACAGACTAATTAAAATGTGTGAAAAGAGGCGTCAACAATTTCACGGTCTCAGGCTGCTTTGGGTGGCCCTGGGACAGCAACCAAGTATGTTTAATGTTTTGTAATTACCTTGTCCAATTTTAAATTTTGCTAAGTAGGTATACCTTTTACTGTGCTAAACTAATATTTCGACACTTTACAGTGAAATATGCCTGGAACAAATTGAATTTTCTAAACTGCACAGATCTAAGAGATATCTCACATGTAATTAAAACTGGTCATGCAATTTAGCATCGAATAATGTACTTACTAATACCCTCTGACTTAAAAATTGATAAACTATAACATATTGCACTTTTGAATTAAATACAAATGTATATAATGGTTCTAAACACAGAGTTTCATCTTAAACCTCAATCCAAAAATATAAAAACAACACGACTGCAAGAAGAATTTATTTCAAAAAGGACAAATAAAACCATAATACGCTATGGTAAACTTATAAAGAGAGACTTGCATTAGAATCAGTTGAATAAGTTTGAATTGATGCAGCATATAAAATAATTCCAAACTCACAAACAAGCTATTAAAAAGAAGTGTGAATCTTACTGGTGAGATTAGAAATGAAACTAGGGTGCAAGGGTAAGGGAGGTGAGGCTTTTTCCCCTCCACTCTTTTCTTGGTATGAAACATGCTTTGCTACTATCATAGAAAAATGTATATGTATTAATATCCTTACACTTATTTCATGCTCTGATAATGAAAACCAAACTGAAAGGAAATGCATTTTGGATAAAACGATACATAAAATAGGCTTAGTCATGACTCCCCAAACTCTCCGACAAACTGTTAATGAATGAACGCATGTTTTGCCAAAGTACATTTATAAAAGTTTCACATCTGTTCTTATCAGCAGTACTTAGTTTTTCACTTAAAATGGTAGACTTAAACAAGCTGTTGATTAAATACAGGCCTATTCAGTTTTACAGAGTGTGCATGTGTGGAGGGGAAGGGGTTGCCAATATATCAGGATCAATTGATGGGTAAAACCCTGATGTGAAATGTTATTACTACACTTGTATCTACAATAATTCAAATATCTCACAAATGAATGATCAGTCAAAATGAAAGATAAATGTTTTAGAACAGTTGGTACTATTGAAAACAATTTTATATCCACAAGCTTGGAGATGGTAAGGGAGAATTATTTATGTTGCGTCCTAACTATTGATTTTTTTAGCACGAGAGCTTTACTATCCATTTGGGTTGTATTCTTCTAATTAAGCTAATGGTTTTAGGGATGAGGAAGGTTATAGTTATAAGAAGGGTACCCACATTTGTGAGGAGGGAGAGTGGAAAACCATTTTAGAAAAAGAAACCCCTTCAGTACACCTTACAGAGATTCGAACCTCGATTTCCTTGTCATCAACAGTCTACTACGAGAGTAGCATTTTATACCACGCGACCATTGAAGTGGATAACTACTAGAGATGTACCAATTCAGTAAAACCGATTATTGATTGTTTAAAATAATTGTTCATGCTACAATTATTTACATCGATTAGTCTCGATTATTCATTATTTTTTAATAACTATTGGGAAATAATCTTAAGAGAATGATAACAGTTTATGTAACTAATACAAAAAGATTTTATTTAAAAATCAACAGTTAAGGCTTTTATAATCTTCATTTTTGATTAATCTTTGCATAACCGGCGAAATTTGGAACTAGATTGTTAGTTTTATCAACAATATGAACTTATATTTTTTTATTTGGTTATGTAATCTTTCCATAGCCCATAACCCGGATGCAACTTTGTATATAAGGTTTTATTTTACGATTTCTATCACTAAACTCCTACCTAGAAAATTTTGCTTTAAATTTTACTAAAAAAGACGATTAATCGTCTTAATAATAACTGATTACAATTAATTGCTGATGCACTAATAATAATGATAATGATTCATTGGTGTTCGCATCGTTACACCCCTAATAACTACTAAAGTTGAAAACCTATTGATATGAAGGGCAAAACTTTGTTCTCTGTCAAGCACTTTTTCTTTCCCTTTGCGAGTTTAAAACTTGGGAAAAGGCAGGAAATGCACTATCCTGTACTGATTTGATAGACCTTATTGCAGGGTCATCTTTTCCACATTGTGAACAAACAAAATGATTTGAGGACTCAAGTTTCTCTCTATTCTCACTAATAAGGAACATAAAACAAAATGTACACACTGCTCGACCAATGCAGTTTTATCTTAGACTAAAGTTTTGAACCTTGTCAACAAAGTCATGCTAAGGAAGTCTTATACAGTCTTATCATGTCCTTCAAACGTAATCCTCTATTTCAAGTGGCTCAAAAAGACCCAAGAAATTTAAAAGGATGATCCCAAATAGGAAACTAATTAACTAGGTATGGTAACATAAATACATGTAATAGTGTTAGGATTTCTTCAGTAGTATATATATGTATATACATCCTATTATATTTTCTTTGGCAACGGAGATTTTATTACCAAGTGTAATATTTTGTTCATATTATGTGTTTACGTCTAAAACTATGTTTACACCTTATAACACATGACACTAACTTATTTTCACAACTACATAAAACTATATTATCCATACAGTAACCACTATGGAAAGAAACTACCAAAAATATTTAAATAAAACAATTGAATAATGAAAATAAGTTGCACTTTGTAAGTAGCAAGCCTTCTGAAATGTGATATGTTCTTTCTAAAGTGGTTATCATACGATTATTATGAGCCTCTCAGACATTTCAACAACAGAATACCATCTTTACGAAAGAGTACATCTTGTATGACTTCTACCATGCCTGACATTCATAAGCATAGTATTTCACAGCCAATTATTCATTATTTAATTCAAAGCGATTCACATTACGTCTTTGCCTCAAAACTGAATATTTGTAGAGTACTTTGGTCTTTGGTGTGTTATTTTTAACTGTCAAGTTTATCAGAACAGCTTTCCAACGTTTCCTTATAATTAGCGCGACAGAAGCCAATGTGTACATCTAAATACCATTGATTTATGTATAAAAATTAATCTAAAGAAGGATATCAAAATCTTTAAATTTATATAAAATTCTGTAAAAATGATTGACAATCAAATTACTATTTATTTTTCATGCGGGAAACATTTTTACCGAATGTGATGTTAAACTTTAGCTTCCACTCGAGATGTCTGCCAAATTTGTCATTTCTATAGGCCTCAAAGCTTTTTGATGTTCTTGCTGTTGTTTAATGAATGCACTCAGTCTATTGAGCAAAAACTGCTTGTCATGCCCTTCGAGGACAAGTTGATTCTTCAACACCATAACCATGTGCTTGTTGGCTGCGGACACAGCGTAGTAGTAGTAGAGACACAACACAAGGACAACAAACGCCGGGACCGCAAAGCCAGCCGTCGAGAAGAAGAACAGGATAGATCGAATCCAAGAAGGAAGTCCCATAAAGGTGTTCACGACCAACTCCCACACAGAGCCTTGGCCACGAAATGGACCACATCCCTTGGAGGGAATTAACTCTGCTATGGAATATGCGACTGGAATGATCGCCACTACAAATGACAAAAGGAGGACCAACATGAAAAGTGAGTTTGACCGGGATACACGGTAAACTGTAGATGAAGGTGTGCTATTTATAAGACAGGCAAATTTTTTTATGTAGAACATTAGAAAACATTCCACAGTTGCCATGAGTGGCAAGATAGGGGCGTAGAAACTCCCCAGCCAGCACAATGTCTGACTGTAAACCACATCAAGAACATGTTTTGGTAATTCAAATTCCTGTTCTCCTATGAACTTTGCCATCTTACTCTTAGAATGTTTAGCAACCAACATGCGGGGGAAATTAAAAAAGAATGTGACCACAATGTGTGTTATGAAATCAAGTATTACAAGTTTGTAAAATTGTTGCCCTACAAAGGTTTCCCAGCACGGCAGATTGCCACATCCATTCGTACAATCTTCATCTCCACACAAGATTCTATTATACAGGGTGATGAGCAACATAATCAGAGATGCCAACCTAAGAAACACAGTTCTTATCAAAGTAAGCCTAACAACAAACAAAGGACTATATCGTTCAAATGTTACCAAATAATCTAACAAGATTGGAACAAACAGGTTAAGACCCACAATTGCGATTGAAGGAAGGTATTCTAGAAATAGATTATAAAAACTGCTAAGATCGTCGGTACTTTCACTAATCTTCAATTTTCTAGTAGAAAAATCAAACGCTAGATAAATTGTGTAACCTGCTCCGACAAGAACCAAGAGAACTAGCAGATTAATTACAATTCGTATCGTGATTAGCTTGGTTTTCTCCTCTCTGGAACGGTTCTGTCGTTCTTCTTCCAATCTTTCCACTTCTAACAGTCCCTTAATTTCATTAAATAATGCCTTATGTTTTATTGTGGCAGACTTTTCGTTGTGAATGCAGAAATCCCATCCACCAAACACTAAGTTACAGTATTTGTAAAATTGGCCTTCTCCTTCTACTAGACGCTCCTTGAAGCCTGTAGCCGCAGATTTGATGATGGATGCTAAGCTCACCAAAAAATAGACAACCGTTATAATTATGTAGGCTAATGGTAGGTTATAGTATAAGTTTGACTCGGCTGAAGTCACTTGTATCTTGTTGGAATAAACACCATAAAATAAAATAGTATGTTCAACGATACCCTTTCCCTGGACAATATCCAACAAAACACTATCCGAAGTTGAAGAGTCCTGGTATGTTTTTGTACAGCATTCCACTGATATTGAAGTGTCATTAAAGTCGGTTGAGTTGCTAAAGTCACACGAAACTACCTCT
The DNA here is from genome assembly GCA_039000515.1 of Timema cristinae. Taxonomy (NCBI): domain Eukaryota; kingdom Metazoa; phylum Arthropoda; class Insecta; order Phasmatodea; family Timematidae; genus Timema; species Timema cristinae. Next base: position 9,108,064 of record JBCFYV010000024.1, read on the forward strand.
GATTGCACTAAAAGTGTCTCTGGCAAAACAACAAACAAGAAAATAAACATGAAAATAGCCAGGTTAAGAAACATGAGCCACTTGATGAATAAAAAGTAGGCGACAACACCAGTTCCAAAATTTCCCTCGATTTTCTTCAAATTATACCGCCAAAGCTCAAGTTTTGTGTATGTTTCCTGCCATCGAATTTTAAACAGCTGGAACCTTTTTCGTTGTTGATACTTAAACTGTTCATAACCTTGTAGACGTAACTTTGTTGCAGTCTGAAAAAGAAAATTATTGTTAAATGCTGAGTATGATGTAAACAAATATGACATGATACTCTCTGAGCTAGTTTTATTTTATTTATTTGAGGTATTTAATGTGCACTTTCTGAACCGACTGATTATATCAGCACAAGACTATCGATTTTGCCCACAAAGGTATTTTCACATACCTTACAGGGTTCTTTTACATACCCCGATTGACATTGGACCCAATGTAAAGAGAATAGAAGGTAGCGCCAGTTGGAGAAAGACATCTGATTGGCTGAGCGTGTGACGTCACCCAGTACACTAGCCAGCGCTTAAAGCCGTGTTCTCGCGTGTCATTTTCAGTGAATCATTTCAAATGATTAATTTTTAATGAAAATATGAATTAAAGAAATTTGTTCACACGTGTTAACTATCATATTTATCATGTTGAGAATAATCAACTACTGTTTAATTTATTAAAATGGCACCACATGCTGTTTTATTTTATATAACTCACCCGTCACTGCTTATATTAAAACAAACATTCAATCTCTGTAATAGTCCAAAAATGGATTGGTTTGTTCGTATTTCCACTTAAATACTATTTTTGAGAAAGAAATCATACAACAGTACAATGTCTATAAATATATAAATAAATCCTTGCATTAATTAGATAAAAATGAATTAATTCTTCTAGGGCCTACTTGGTCACACGGTTCTTTTGTTTTAATTTTCCAATAATGATAGTTAACAATTAAGAAAAGAAGACCTCCTTTTAACTTTTAATGAAAGTGTGAAATAATGATTCATTCTAATGAAATTATTGTTCTGACGTTTATTTTGTATTAATTTTCAATGACTCCCTGAAAATGATACGTGAGAACATGGCTTAACATACATAAAGCTTTATGGAAGACAAATTAATTCCTTTCTAAATAATTATTTTTTAGAAATCATACTATCTTGTTTGGGAACATTACACATATTAATGCATATTTAAAATCCACACCAATAAATGAATACTAAATAAATTACACTTAACCTATTTATTATTATTAATTATTATTATTATTATCATTATCATTATCATTATCATTATCATTATCATTATCATTATCATCATCATCATCATCATCATTATTATCATCATCATTATTATTATTATTAGCACCACGTCTTACTACCCGTTTGGGTTATACGCACTTACGCTAATGTGTAATGGTAGGGTGATTGTGAGATGAAATGAAGGACCTACAGTTTAACGTGGAATCCGAACCACGGTGGCGGCCTGGCATTCCCCACATTCACAAGATGTCTTGTCAGAGGTGAAGGAAGGGTTTGGAAATCAGATAAATTTGTGCCGGGACCGAGGATTGAACCCCGGCCGCCAGCACAGAAGTCTGACACCTTACCCCTAGACCACCAGGTCACCGCTTAACCTAGTAAAATATGTTAAAAATTACTTACACGTTTAAACTATTGTATTAACACTGGCAACATTAGATGTGTTTTGAAGTTCTTGACATTTTAGTTAACTTTAGCACCACAAATAATAACATAAACGAAAATGGAAATAAATTCTATCAACCCTTATTATTAAATCATACGCAACTATTCAACTAATGTTTGTTGAAGTTTATTATAAAAATATTAAATTATAATAGTCATTATTAACCTTAGGCATATAAATATTTTAAAGTTTTGTCGTGCACTATAAGATTTGCTATGTTCATTACGTTCTAAAATCAAACCAAATTTACACTAACGAGTATTCAAAATGTTCAAGATTTAGGATCACAAAACGTATAATAGAAGCCTACTAAAGTTTTTTTTTAAGACTTTGAAGTACACGATTTCATCCGTTTTTGTCCTTTTTTTAGAGAACATTTTGAAGATTATTTTTGTGTCGTCTTAAGAGTTCGATTAAAATGTTTTATTCTAATAAATGTCCTAATACGAGAGTATGTCCTTATTATTTTAGAGTGAATCAGTGGATATTTTTTTTGAAGAGTATTTTGTAGATTTGCTATGATATTCCTGTTTCTACATACACCATTCCCATGAATTAATGAAAATACAACTTCAAATTCTTTTACAGTATCCATCCATTCTTCTGATGGTTCCCTTAGACCAGTGGTTTTGGTCAACGTTGCTATCCAGGAATGATTATCAGGAGTGGTCATTGGTATCACTTTAGAGCCAAGCGTTTTATCAATGTCCTTGCAACGTTGCGCAACGTAGCCTGCTACATATCTTAGTCCTTCTGACTCAACAATGTTCATCTGTTTAGTCTCTTGTTGAGGACAATTGGTTGGCTGTATTTTGTTGGCTTCCTCAATTAGCTGACGAATATCTTTGTCTTCTGTCAATATCTCCTTGGGACCAATATCATTTAAGGGGTCTTTAAACATAGCACTGGTTATTATAACAGATGCGTCATCTGTTTCACTTTCGTGCTCAACTGGAGATTGTAATGATAGCTGACCCAAGTTTGTTCCAAGTAAAATTAGTCTCAAACGATTTTTCACTTCAGACGGAAGAGGATGGTCGTAAAACTGTCCCATTCCTCGGATGCCACAAAAAAGATGTTCCAGGCAGTCTTGGTTCAACCTACGAGTTAAAATATATTTTGCACCACTTTCCATTACCTGCTTGTATAGTCCTTTAAGAGATGCTATGGAAATTAAAAATCCACGTTGAAAGGGTAACAATGATGTCCTTTTTCCAACTCTCATGCTACGACATGTATCAGCCATGCGATTCAAAATGTCTTCTTGTGCCTCAAGATGCATGCCATATCCACTTTTAAGAACTGTTATAAAATTAACTGGGAAACTTGGGTTGAAGACATCAAACGTATCGCTAACCAGATTTACAAATTCAGATATTTCTTTTTCATCTAGTAAGAACAAAATTGCTTGTGCTGTATGGTGAGAAAGTAATTGGGTTGCAAATTTAACTCGCTGCCGTTCTCTTCCACGTGCCAAAAGATGAACTTCTGAAAATTTTGGACATAATTTGAATTCCCCAGAATCCTTCTCCAATAGTTGATGAAACACTTCTTTGTTTACAGACGTTCCAGAGGAAAGAGTGATTCCGCTATCTAAAATGTGATTGCGTAGAATTTTGATCATATGTAAAATGTGTGTATAACTCGAACGGGTAGTAAGACGCGGTGCTAATAATAATAATACATATGTGGAATGTCAGCAAATACCCAAACACTTCGGGAATCATTTACAGGATTAGGAAAACATGGGTTATCTTCGGAAATGCTTGAAGACTTCCAGACACCGATATTGTTTCCTCCCAGATCTGAGACACGGGCTAAAACGCTAAATACAGCTGATTCAAGTTCTATTATAATTTCAAGTAAAATTGTTTTGCTCATTTGTGCATCAAAATCGTAAAACACAGGCTGCTTCCACTTGCTATTGAGACCCCTTGCCATAATGATTTGTGTGGCCCTAGAATCATGTCATTTTCTTGATCATAACAAACTCTAGAATCAACATTCATTTCATTAAAGGAAATCACACACTGCCTTTGAAATGAATCATAATTACTAGATTTCATTATTTCAATAACATTTTTCAAAATTCCAGGCCGACATTGAAACGACTTTTTCCAGCGCCTTAATGTCGATATACCAGGTAATGTGATTCCCATTTTATTTCTGGCATATATATACGATTTTTTACGGATTGATCTCAATGCTAATGCTTGAAGAATATCTTTATTCGCCCAATACGAAGTCTTTTTCTTGTTTATAAAAGATCATATCTGTGTTTCTGTAAATATTCCTTTTAGTACAGAATATAACTCATCTTTCATGGCTTTTGAAAATTTCTTTTTACATTCTAGTTCTCGCTTAGTGGCATCTGAAGATTGCTTTGAGAGTAAATTTTTCTGTTCTTTACACTGTTCTTTACACAACTGTAATTCTATTTCCAGGATTCGTAATTTATCTTGTGTCAATTTAAGAGTTTTTTCTAGACTTGAAAAATCTTCCTTTAGCTTAATGTTTTCCTCTATAAAATTAGTGTTTTGTTGACTTCCTTCATCAAATTATAGTTGTACATTTTCGCAGAGAGGTTTCTTTGGGGAAAGTGTTGCTATTCTCTCCGCCGCTCTCTTTGCGATTTCTCGTTTGGAACAGCGATGTTGTCTGTCCTTATCATCATAAATATTGGCATGTGATGTTGGAATGTATAGGGAAGGCACAGCACTATGTTTAAGGACTTTTTTATAGGGCAAATTAAGTAGTTCACTTCGTAAATTTCTTTCAAAGTCACTATCAGCAAAATGAATGGAACATATTCGAGCAAAATTTGTATTAATTGTGTCTTTCCTTTTACATTTGAGTTCCCATGTACGGCAAATGTCTGGATCTTAAGGAAAGGAGTAGAAAGACATATTATTACCCTTACAGTTTTGTTGATTATTTACACAGAGTGCAACAGCACAGCTAGGCATTTCTTTTATGTCTGTTTAGAAACACATTTAATTAAAACTGAAGAACGTAGGCCTACGCAAAAAAACAACCAACCTAAAATTCCGATTGTTCAACAATGACTTGTATCCTATATATTATATTATATAAAAGAAAAACTATTATATTATAATAAACAGCTTGAGAAGAGCAACACATCTACATATTATATTTAGCATAAATATTTAGTATTATAATTACTAATATTAAATAAATGTATTAAATAAACTTTCTAAATCATTAATGAGAACATCATCACTGCTGTATTTTATAGTAGCCTATAAAACAGATACTCGAGTGGTAAACATAATAAATTAACTAACTGTACACGATAAAATCACTACTAGGCAAACAGAATGCACAACTGATGTGTACTGGGTGACGTAGGCTGGTGGCTGACGTAAGCGATGACATCATCAAATTATTTCAAATGGCGCTACCTATCTATTCTCTTTACATTGATTGGACCAGTGTCTTTACTTACTCTCTACAGGAAGCTGTGCTACAGATTCTTATAACTCAAGAATAATCCGTCAACCCCGGTTGGGTTTGAACCCGCGAAACTTGGGTTCCGAGTTGATCACTTTACTCCAAGGCCACTGAGGTCACCCTCTAAGCTAATGATGTGAGCTCAATAGTCAACTTACTGGTATGTAATTAATGGTAGATCTAAGTTTACATTGATGTTTGACACCTTGAGTTCTGGTCAACTTAGTAAAATAACAATGATGTATGTAAAACCTAAGTATTTCGATGGTGGAAGATAGTCATTTTGTTAAACAGTAGTATTAATAATAGTGGGGAAAATTGACCTCAATGGCCTCAGGGCAAAGTGCTTGCCTCAAGATCTGATATTCTTGGGTTCAAACCCAGCCAGGGTCGATGGGTTTTCCTTGAGTGTTAAAAATTTATGGCAAAATTTCCTTCGGAGGGTAAGTAATATTGTCGGTCCCAAGCCAATTGTAGTATGTAAAAGAACATAAATATTATATTAGTACATTTTGAAAAATGACACCTGGAACCAGGAATCAAACCCAGGACCCTACACTTAGTTTACTAAATTTATACCACTGAGCAATCTATGATTTGACTTATGCTCAGGTCCGTTCTTCTGCCTTAAAACTATGAGTGAAGAATGACCTTGAACATGGGACGAATCCTGGATAGCTCAGCGATAGAGAAGTGGTGCACTAACCCAAAGGTCCCGAGTTTGATTCCTGGTTCTAGGTGTAATTTTTCAAAATTTATTAATAATAATAAATATATTTTAAAACTTAAAAAATAAATCTTAATTAATATAAAATTATTCTTACTTGAAGTTTTGCCTTGAGCTCTTTCTTCTGAGTCATGCCAACAGGCATAGCTTTGATTTGCATAATCTCCTCCCATGTCCGCTCCTCGTTGGACAAGTTCTCTGAAAGACACAAAACTACATTGGGTGCGGTTTTATGGATGATACTTATGAATATTTGAATACACTATTTACAATATGGAAATATTCTGTTAGAGCGAGTGTACCATATAGAATACGTCAAATGATTCAGAGTTTACTGTGTGTGTATACAAAGACCTATATTAACCCACACGATCTATATATATTATATTCAAGCATACTCGTTATACATCTATACATTCATACAGAGATTCAACCATTCTCCACTATATATACAAACCTATAGTAAACAATTCTCTATTATATTTAGCCTATAAACCTAGATTCAACCATAACCCATTAGTTAATTATAAGATAAGACTTGAACTTCAAGGTAATATTTGTAAATTATTAGATTAGAAAGACCATTTTAACTATATTAATAAGAAATATACAGAATAGTAGGTTATAAAAATGTAATGAACAGTGAAGTAACATAAATATAATTTGAATGGTTATAAACAAACTGATTGAATATATATAAATTAACGTAAGAAATTTTAAGTTTATAATGAACCTGAAATGTGAAATGACCAAGATTGATCGAAATTCTTCATAAATTGATAGGTTAAAATATGTGAAAAAATGATTAATTGTACATATATATTAAATAATCAGTTGACAATTAATGTACAAAAGTGATAATATTACTAATTAATTTTTTTAATAGATGAAAACACATTAAAAGTTTGGATGGTAAAAGAGGTTATCTGTAAATAGGTGAATGTAAATATATGTTCTTAGTTCAAATAGGTGAGGCCTGGAATCGAACCAACAATTGGCAAAAAAAAAGTTCGGTAGTAAAATATGTATCAATATTTTAAAAATACAAGCTATATATGGTATAAAAAATTTGGAGAAGTATAGCAAAATTATTTATATTACTTGAGTTAAAAAAAATCCCATTACAGTAGTCTCGGAAACTCGAACTAATGTGGACCGAGATGGTGTTGAGTTATTGAAATAACGAGTTTTACAAATGAACTTGAAAAAGATGCATGTTTACTATGTCATGTTTGCTAAACAAGGATGAATCACAGTATTTAATAATATACAATAGTATTGAATATTATAGGTACAGTTGTACTGTACTGTAGCGGTGTACATTGTACATATAATATTGTATTGATTCGAATAACAAGTTAATAAATTGGAGAACTAACAAACACAGCACTTGTAAAAACACCACAGCACGAATGTTCCACTAGAGTTACACAAACTGAGAGGTTATACAGTTGAATGACCTTGGAATGTGATGGCTGGTGCCAACAACTGTGTGTGCATGCGCATGTTGAGTTACAAATGTCAAGGTATTGAGTGTCGAGTTTTCGAGACTACTGTTTGTAAATATGTATCATGGAGTGAATGAGGTATACTAATAATTGATAAGTAGTATTTGATTATAAAGTAATAAATTAGGCTCGAGTTTGATTTTTTTAAATATTCCCTTGCTCTTTGGGATCCAGTGTCTAGATATTCGACTGGGTTTTAGAACTTCTACATGTTTCAACATTCAAATGACATCATCGGGAAGCTATGATTTGAAAATAAGGAATATATTAGATTTAGAGAAAAATATAGTACTTTAAGGGTAAATTAAAAATAGTGGGGAAAGTTATTAATAGGTTATGAATTTATTATAACATGAGAGTGATTGAGAACTAAGAAGAAAGAATGAAGCTGTTTTTATTCTCAACATTAAATTCTACTGCATATATGTAGATATTATCCTAATAATATACGAAAATGACATTTACATCAAACCCATTCCTCAAATACATCATAAATAACGTCCACCCAAACATATCCTTTAACAATGAAATTGAAATCAACAACAGCATCAACTAACTGGATCTCAATATATCTAAAAAGAATCATTACAAATTTGTCTACAAAATTTTCAGAAAACTAACAAACACTGATGCAACTATACATGATGAACCAAATCATCCCATCAATCAAAAATTAACAGCTTTCAATAGCCTTGTTTACCGACTACTTTTTATTCCACTCAATACAATTTATTACATATTTGAATTAAACATATAAAACAACTAGCCACTAACAGTGTTTTAAAAAATTCTTCAAAACCAAAAATCTAAACTATCCAATATTTTTTGTACAATCTTTTCTAATATTTTTCAAGAATCTAACAACAAACAGTCCTAATAGATAAAATTTAATTAGGTTGGGCCTGAAACCAACCATATAACAAACATTAGTAAAAAACACAATCTGAATATTGCCTTTGCTTCAAACAACAATGTCAAAAAACAATCAAATAACAGCAACTTTAATAATACTGACCAATACAATAAAAGTTATGTACATCAACTTAGATGTGAATTCAATAACATATTTATAGGTAAATCCGGCAGGATCTTAATAATTCGATATAAAGAGCAAATTTATGACTTTAAATATAACAGGACAAAATGAAAATTTGCCGAACATTAAAAAAAAAAGCAGACCACAACCGCAAATCCATCAACCAATGTATGAAACTTTTTACCTATTCTCACAAAGGTAATCAATTAAACCCTCAGAAATTTTTTTCATTCAAGCAGCTTTATTAAAAAACAAAAACTTAATGAACAACTACAGTTTACAAAAAAAACTCTTGTCGACATCTTAAAATTCTCACCCAAAAATATAAAAATCCTTTAACTCCTTCATTTCAACCCACCTTTCCTTCCACCGTAGAAAATTAAACCCGTTTGGGCCAGAGTAGAGACGCTTTTATCCTCAAATAATATACTTTTGTCGCTCTTTTTCTTCCCAAAAAGTCCTGCCTTTCAACTATATCTATATATATTACAAAACTATTTTCAAACTTTATACACCCATTACAGTTTCTAACACCCTAAAATATGGTTTAATAGTTATCCATGAAATTCTTTCCTACACAATCCTATAAATACATCTTGTTGCACAACACACCCTACCAATAAAACATCATGCAATGATGGTTTTGACACTTTCATAGCTCTTCACAAATGTAAGTCAGCTTGTTCAATTCTTGTTTTTATTCGTGTTTTTAATCTTAATCTAAATCCAACATAATCAAACCGGAAAACAGTTGTATTGTAAAGTGAAGAGAAAAATTAACTTGAGTTCCAGGTTGTAAAGAAATGACTTGGGAGACAAATGTTTGTGGCAGTGAATATTTTGTACTATGATTAAAAAAGAGGTGTGATCTTTATATGATTGTTCACTTTTTGAGGTAAGTACTTTTTACCACACTATTATTTTAATTGACATAAAATGTGTCTAAAATGTGTATCAAACTTTTTTTAGTATCTTATTATTGGATTGAATTTGGAAACTTAGCATTGTAAAATATTCAACACAAATTCAATTTGAAACACTATCAAAATAAACCTAAAACAAACTAATCGATTCAGATCTGAGCCGATTTTTGATCCAATTTTTTTAAGCATAGGATTCAATGCAATAAAATAAATTTAGCACAAGATCTGATTCAAATTTGACTCAAATAATGTTATATGCATGAGCTTCAATTCGGACTCAACTTTTTTTATGCATGAGACTCAATTCGGATTTGATTCGAGTAAGTTAGTCAAGATTCGAATTTGATTTGAAATTGAAAATTATATATCTGCACACCAAAAAACAATATAGCATAACAAATATTTTTAATTTGGTTTCAAAGTTATAGTAAAAAACCAAATGGATCATTTATTTTGAGCCACGCTCTATATCAGGGTTCCTACAGTATTTGTAAAAATATTCTCCCTGACTTTTCCCTAACTTTCCCTGACTATTTTCCCAAGTTCCCTGACCAATTTCTCATAAAATTTCCATTATAACTTTACGGTACTATACACGTGAAAATATTAATTTAAATAAATTTATTTCGGCCTCCTCCCCCCTTACAGCCGACCTTGCCTCACCTCTCATGGAAGAATAAGAAAGCAGACATCTTGCCAATCAGTTGAGGGAAAATGATGGAAAAATAATCCCTATCAAAAATTTGTAACAAACTTGATTCCCTTTGGTATCATGTGCAGAAATACGTATTAAATAACAGGCCACTAAGAACATACTAAAGAGTTTGGTATCATTACAGTTTTATTTTACCTAAACTGTACATTTCCTGAACTGAATAGCTTACAACAGGAACTCTGTCTGCTTTCATATTATTCATGTCTCAAGTCAATTTTATTTTTATTAAAATTATCACTATAGTCATACAATAAGAAACTATGTTATATTTAATAAAGTGAAGCTTGCTTCTTCTTCAGTTCTTGCAACTCCACGTCTATTGCTTCTCGTTTCTCTTCAGTTGCCATCATTAATTTTTTTCTTTCTCCTTCTAAATCTTTAACTTGTATATCTAATTTCCTCTTTTCTGCCTTCTTCTTGTCTTTTTCACTTTTTTCTTGCTTCTTCATCTCTAAGTATTCATGATAGCGTTTCCGAGCACCTCTCACGTAATCCAACAGCTTTTTGCTAATGTGTATATTTTTAATCCCTCCTGCTTCTTGTATCTCATCATGAATGTGACGCTGTGCAATGACTGTCTTTTCATGCATGTTTTCAACCAGTAAAGATTTATTGACTGAAAAACCACCTTCAACAGTTGCATTCCCATGCGACAAGACAAGGCAAATCTTTATTACTTCCCAAAGATGTTTGTAGTTTGCTTCTCCTATTAGAAAGCTACCATAAATAGTGTCAAGTCCTACTTCATCACTAAACTGATCACAAGGACGAAATATTTCTTGAAGCTCAGATTTTTTGAGGTTGCAAAAATGCAAGTATTCTTTCTTGGCATTTTCAGCCAGAACATCATTTATGATGTTGGCATGGTTGAGTTCCTCCAAAAGAAAAGAAAATCTCTTCTGGGCCAGTTGAGGTGAATGTTGAATAACACAAGGATCCAATGAAGACAAACCTCTCACAGCTTTCTGTTTTAAGGGACTTTTTTCTTGTAGTTTTGCAATCATGGTGGTTAACATACTGCGGCACTCATGTATAAATTCTAATTTTTGTCTTTCTGTTACTGTGATCGCAGTTTCTCCTAACAAACGTTTTGTTGCAAATCCTATATCAATATTTTTGCTAAGGATCAAATTTTCTGATTTTTTTGTGTCAATAGACAGTAACTTTGGACCCGTGCACTTCATAAGATCAGGTTTCACACAACGATTCATAAGGTATCTTAGAAGTTTCTCTACAGCTTCAAAAAGATATGGAGTCATTGGTTTTGATGTCTGGAACCGTTGCAGGAAAGGCTGACATTCATCTGCAATTGTCTTGCAGAACGCTAGTTTACACTTCAGGAATGGATCACAGGCTGCTCTTTTCAGTGTCTCTACAGGTTTTGTTTAAGGAAGTTTTGCTTCTTTGAGAAACTTAATAACATGGTCCCAAATTTGTAATGCCCTTTGAAAGCACTTCGCATTCTCTAACCAACGCACACCACAGAACTTCAATGGAAAAGTTGTACACCCTGTCAACTGGGTGAACAATGCTCGACGAGCTGGAGAGTCAGTGAACAGGTAGTACATGTGACGTAATAAGCTACTTATATCCCAATCAACAGACTCTACTCCTGTTCTCAAGGAACCATGAACAACATGAAGCCCACATGTTCCCAGATTTAGCAAACTACATACTTCATTGTCTGTTACAGATTTGAGGTGTTCCTGAAGAAGTGTTATAAACTTTAAATTGACATTTGTGCCATCCATTGACACTTGTATCAACTTAGAGAGTGGAAGAGGAGAAATACCATCCAGAAAATGCTTCAGTAATTCTTCAGCAGTGCTCCTATCGAAAAACACACTGTTTAAGTAACGACTGATGACTTTATGATTTTCCTTGTCCCAGAATTTAATTACAATGTCCATCTGTCCTCTTTGAATAACTTTATTCAATACCTCATCAAAACAAATTACAAAGTTGTTACATGATTTTAGGCGGTCCAGTAAATTATTATGAAAGAATGGAGCCAAGCCATGCACAATGAAGTATGCAGCCTTGTCTCCACCAAGGGTAAAGGCATTGGCAATGGAACACTCGGGAAACATCAATTGAAAAATTGTACTTAAATTATTGCACGAATTGAAAGACATTTTTTTGTCAACAACTTGCATAGCCCAAATGACTTCCGCCTTAGTTATATCATCTTTTATAACAAAAGTGTTATGGTTTCTTTGAGGCACTACACTAATTTCACTTTTAGCAACAGCTTCCTTCTGCGACGTTACGATTTTCGATGAAACAGAAAAACTCTTCGAGCAACCAGCAGAATCATCACTAGGTAGAATGTCTTTGTGTGCCAGAGATTCTCTTGAAACTGGGGAGCTCGATGAACCTGAATCACTTGACTTTTTTGAAAAAAAAGTCAACAGAGAGCGTTGATTTGTCAAAGTTTCAAGAGTTTTGATATGAGTTGGTCCTTTTGCATGGGAAGCTAATGCTTGCTTTCCCATATTACTTAAGTTTATAATTTTTTTGCACACTTTACAAAATGCCTGCAGCTTATTACTTTCAACACCACTTATCCAGTATGAGAATTCAGGAAAATGGTCTGGGCTTAGCCAGAGCTGGTTAAAAACTGTTTTTTTGTTAGACATTGCTGGTGTAGTCTAATCAGTCCTGGTGCACTGTATCAAACTATAACGATGACAAACCTTGAACAAGAACAAAAACAAGTGATCACTAAAGTTAAAAGAATTGTCATGTGCAGGCTAGGAGACCTCTGCGTTCACATTCTGAAATAAAATGCTACCAAAACTTGTGTTAGGGCAAGTTTGAGCATGGTAAGTGCCCCTCAGCTTTCTTCATTGGGGCAGTGGCTTATGACGCAGTAAATAGAAAAAATATTTTCTTTGTTTTTTCTAAGTGTGACATGAAGACATGAATTGTCATTTCCCTGACTTTCCCTGACCTTTTTAAAGCTTCCCTGACTTTCCCTGACTATTATTTTTTTCCCTGACTTTCCCTGACTTTCCAGAGCGTAGGAACCCTGTATATGTATATCAATCCTAGACACAATTCACTTAATTCACAATCACAAGAAACTTAACTCAATCACAAAAATAGTTCAAATGGTTAAATAAGTTTCTCCATGATGAGTCCTACCTAAATAAGAATATAGAAAAAGTTGACATACTTCCAAGGTCTTTTCTAAACAGACTGTTCACCATACTCTCTTTGTATTGTTTGTGACATACTAGTTGTGCAAGGAGTAAGTAGAATTCCTTCACCTCTGACAAGACGTGTATTAATCACAACTTGTGAATGTGTGGAATGCCAGGCCTCCATCGGGGTTCAGATTCCACGTTAAACTGTAGGTCCTCCATTTCATCTCACAATCACCCTACCATGACACATTAGCGTAAGCGCGTATAACCCGAATGGGTAGTAAGACGCGGTGCTAATAATAATAATAACAACAACAACAACGATAACAATAACAACAATAACAATAATAACAATAACAACAATAATAACAATAATAATAATAATAATAATAATAATAATAATAATGATAATAATAATGATAATAATAATAATGATAATAATAATGATAATAATGATAATGATAATAATGATAATAATAATAATAATAATAATAATAATAATAATAATAATAGTAATAGTAAGTAGAAACATAAACTTAAACTTAAGAGTTTATTCTGTGAGTAAATTATGGAGGGTAGTTAATACCATGATATTAGTTAAGAGTTTAAGTATAATAAACAATTATTAAATGGGTAATCAACTTGGGTATATAGTAGCACACATAAATTAATACTCATCATCATCAACTTTTTCCAGCTTGTGGTCGGGTCAGTTTAGTCAAATACTTACATTTTTCCTCTTAATTTTTTCCATTCTTCTACTCTCACTTGAACACTTTTTTTTCATCTGATCCTCTCATCTCTTTCTCGACCTCCCTCACGGTCTTTTTCCTACATACTTCATTTCCAACATTTTATATTAATACTTTTTCTTCCATCCAAGATATTCATATTTGCTGTACAGAGACTATTTTATTTTGGCATTGTATAAGGGTACTAAACTGACCCGGCCATAGACTGGAAACAGTTGATAATGATGATGATAGGGGTAAAGTCCAACAACATGAAGCGAAGAAAGATTCTTAGAATAAAAGTTGCTCATTTATGTCTTACTAATTTAGATTTTAGAGCTAATATAAATATATTATGTCAATCATTTGAGTGTATTAGTTTTAAGTTGTGGTAAATACAATATTTATTGACAGAAGAAAATATTTTAAAAATCAGCTTGCTTCATAAGATGAAAAAAAAAGAAAAAGGATTAAACATAAGTAGTTATTTTTTCAATTTTTTTTAAGAAAATTTAAAGTAAAAGAGATGTAAAGACTCTAAATATTTACTAAGTTTCCGATTTTATATAGAAATGAGAATAGAGTACTGGGCCTGATTATTCAAAAATATTGGTTCTTATAGGACCCCTACACAATCAATTACAGACTGTCAGACTGTCAGTATTAATAAAGTAATAATTAATACTGACAGTCTGACTTACCGTGTATGGACAGGACTGATGGATGGACTAATGAAAATACTGGTGTGATTCAAAATTCCTGATCACATCAGTCTCATTCTTGCAAGTGGTGGTAGAGACTGACAGTAAAACTAAATGTGTGCACGCAATCATCAGTATTTATTTTTGTCTCAGTAGCAAACAAAGACTGTCCACGCCTTTTTCTGATCATCCATGTTGCACATTGTGTGCAGGAGCTGGGACTGATCAAAATAATGACATGAGCGAAGAATGAAGACTGACTGTGTACGGTCTCGTCGTAAATACTGATTGATGCATACGGACAATCCGTGTAGAGGCCCTATTAGATGTTATGTTCTGGCTCTCTAAAAATATTGGTTCTTAGAGGTTATGTTCTGGTTCTCTAAAAATATTGGTTCTTAGAGCTTATGTTCTGGTTCTCTAGAAAGATCTGTTCTTATAGGTTATCATTTCCAGTTTTGGTTCTCCAAAAACATCACTTTTTAGAAATGATCAGTTCTGGATCGACTCCATACACAAGGCAATGTGTTTGCAATTTCAACCAATTTAATTAAATTGATTCTTAGTAGGAATTGTTATAAAACTAAAGTATTAAGTGCTGTCAATTTTCTGTTTAAAAACATCTTTAAAATGTGTGTAAATTGCATAAAAAAAAGCCTCAAGACAGCTCTAAGTTGTAATCATTTTTATTTTTATGCCACCACACAGTATGAGCAGTCAAAAAGTATCAGATCATAATGAGAGTTGACTGGATTATATCTTAAGAGAAATTTAAATATGCAGATAGAATTATTTGATCATATTTAATAAATGTCTTAAGATTCACATCCAAAGCTCTTTGAAAACTTCGCAACATGTTCAAAGCAAAGTATATATTATGTGTCACATATGTACTACACATGAATATCTTATGGTAATGGCAAATATGTGAGATTTTCTATCCTCTTACAAGTCTACACCCAGTCAATTACTAGGTAGGGTGAATTAATTCTAAACAAACATCACTGCAAAGTGTGGTTTTCTAAATTATCAACTTTATTAAACCTGAATTAATATAATTTGAAAGGATTTTTAGTTTTAAAATAAAGTTGTTTGTTCTATTACACGGTGAAATGATTCCAGCTTTATAATGAGGAACACATGAAGTAATCCTCTAATTTAAAAAATGATACTAAATACATACAAATTATAGATAACGTCCAACCAAAGAAAAATAAGTTGGTTCAATGTTCACCTGAGAGATCGGGCATCATGGCGACATGAACGTCGTGGGCTGCTGAAGGTCGACGAGCTGTGCTATTGTAACGCGAGCGTGTGGATGTTCGACGCCTCAGTGTAGGCTTCACCTCTCCACGCACCCTTTTGGTTGTTGCTGTAAGCAAAATAATAACCATTAAACATTCAAATTGGAATATTAGTGTGTTCTCTAGCCCCCTACGGGTTAAGCAAAGTATTTCAGGGGCACGCAAAATATCATTGAGTTGTATTAATTATAAAATATGTTTTGATAGCAGTAAGTTTGTTAAACAAATTAATACATATTTTGTTGTGATGTCATGTAATTTCAGAAGACTTTTGACTATGTTTGGAGAGAATATTTATACTTAACAAGATATCTAGTTCATGTTTTCTTATTTCATTAAGAGTTGGACAAGATACATTGGTTAGGCCTTGGCCCAGAAAGGGTATGTGACTGACAAAAGTCTGGGAAACATTGGACTTGTAATAGTATACTATGCAATAGAATAAATAAAATAAAAGACAAAACATGTGTGTGTGAGCCGAAACCTAGAATTTAGTGTAGTCAATGGTTTACCATATTCCTTGGGATAGTTGATAGTTGAAATAAATAAACATTCTCCAATTCTTTTTTAGAAATGTTATGGAGACAATTAATTAATTTGTTATTTTAACCATTTTATTTTTTATTGTTTGATAAAATAATATATGTGTAAAACTATATTAATAAAATGAAGCATTTTTTTGTTTGTCTGTTATTAGCATTGTGTGATATCTACCGCAAGCAGAGGCCTGAAATTTTAAAATTAGTAGCCACTGTGTACAAACATGTGCACCTAAAGACTATAATTTTAAAATATTGATTTAATTTTTTTTTAATTAATTTAAAACTGGGTCGGAAGAAATAAAATGAAGAGATTTTTTATCTGTCTGTTTAAAGCAAAGAAAAGTGTTACTAGGGGTAGCCACGCAATATACACATGAGTACTTCTAGTAGTAAACATATAAATTACAACATTTACAATAAATATTAATGCTCCCTCTTAAAGAATTCTGACAGAATTAAACCTAGGTTGAGAGAGTGAGCAATAGTGATCATTACCTATTTGTACAGTGGCAGCAATGTAAAGTGTGAACTGTATTCCTCTTTCATTGTAAAAGTCATATTGTCTTCATTATTTTTATTTATTAATATGAACCCTTCATTTTCCGTGAAAGGTAGCAAGCTTATCTTATCTGGTTCTACTATGGTATAGCTTATAAGATAGGGCCATAATGTAGCCCACTAAGTTAAGATTGCTACCTTATTTCATAAAACAAAATAGTGAAAATTTTCTTATTGCAAAACAAAAAGGCTTATTAGTAGATTATGTTTTATTTATTTGTAGTATTTAACATGCACTTTCTAAACCAAACAATTATATCAGTACACAATAATTTCTATGAGGTGACCTGGCGGTCTAAGGGTAAGGTGTCAGACTTCTGTGCTGGCGGCCGGGGTTCAATCCTCGGTCCTGGCACAAATTTATCTGATTACCAAACCCTTCCTTCACCTCTGACAAGACATCTTGTGAATGTGTGGAATGCCAGGCCCCCACCGTGGTTCGGATTCCACGTTAAACTGTAGGTCCTTCATTTCATCTCACTATCACCCTACCATTACACATTAGCGTAAGTGCATATAACCCGAACGGGTAGTAAGACGCGATGCTAATAATAATAATAATAATAATAATAATAATAATAATAATAATAATAATAATAATAATAATAATTTCTATGAGCGAAAGTGAAAGGCCTACTAATTTTGCCAGGAAAGGTATTTCCATCATACCTTCCAGGGTTCTTTTACACACCACAATTGACACGGAACCGACGGTTTTACTTCCCCTCCGAAGAAAGTTGTGCTACAGATGTTTATCATTCAAGAAAAATTTGTCAACCCCGGCCGGGTTTTAATACACAAACATCGGGTCCTGAAGCGAGCACTTTACACCAAGATCTTCTGTTTCACTCTGTCTCATTTTTGCAAACAAGCCTAAAACTTTTATCACAATGATACCAAAAACAAAGAACTCTCAAAGAGGAATGGTCAATGTCTTCAGGAAAACACCTAAACAACCAATCTCAATAACAAACAACTACAACTAAATGTTTCTTGATATCTGACAATGTAAAATAATAATGTTTTACAAAACAGAATTAAGGTCAATGTACTCTTGAGCGAGTCAAATTGGATAAAATATTTATTTTAAAATTAAAGTCAGTAAAACAGGTAAAATTTAATAATAAAATGAATATCCCATTTTACTCACTTAAGAGTTCATCGACTTTTAAGTATGTTTTGTAAAACATTATTACTGTGTCGTCAAATATCAAGAATCTAGAATCATGTCTAAGTAAGAAAAAATATGTTACAAAAAAATTGTTGTCCTATATAAATTTGTTTCTAAGATGGAAACTTTTACTAACACTCCCCTTCCTATCCAAAAGCTAATCTAGGTTTATAAACTATTACATTAATTTAATTTGTTCTCTTTTTTTTTTCACCACTTTGGTTTTTTTTTTTTTTTTTTTTTTTTTTTTTTTTTTTTTTTTTGGGTAAAAGCTTTTGTTTTCTGCCCAAAATTGACACAATATTTTATTTGTATTCAGTTTAGCTAAAATTATTGCAATGCGTTGTTCTTGAAACAAGTGTGAAATTTAACCCAAATCTATGATTTGTTTCACTGAGATGATCAAGATACAAAGTTATTGATTGATTGACTAATGTCGACCATACATTGTTTGGACAATAGAAAGGGGAAGAATAATATATTATATATTATATTAATATCTAACACTGAAGATATGTTTCTGTACAAGAAGAAGTGGTGAGGTGAAGTATTTATATCTTTATTATTAGTTAATTTAATACCAAGGCCATTTCAGCAACATTATCTATGATCATTTTCTACTTTCTAGTTACATCAGCAAAAATTCTTCTAAATACTTAGACAGTAGCTGGTGTCTTTAATGGTATATTTAAGTTTTTAAAACGATTCCCCACTCACCATTTATGTAGTTCACTAAAGAGATAATTTTAAGTTTGTTTATAAACAACACCAAAAAACAACAAACCAGGTGGTTTTATATTTACTGCCATCATTTATGTTCACAAATGATGTATTCTGGGAACTTTACACTTACTAACTGGAACTTTTGATTAAAATTAAATCGAAAAGTAATTTAGAATTAAATGAATATATCTATTTTAGGGTAAAGTATTTGCAGCAGCCCAAATCAAACCAGCCCACCAGGATATCTCCTGGTGTTCCAGCAAGTGATGTCACGTCGTGGCAAGCGCTGCTTGCCTTTGGTTGAAGATTTGTAATTATTTTATTTAATCTTTGCAAAAATATTCTCCTGGTAATCATTTAAATGTAATTCAAGCATCAGTGGGTTTGAAAAAAAAAAATCCCACACATGGCAGTGATTGTAACATGCATGCAAGACATGCACTAGTCCATCTAATGGTGGTTGAAAGTCGATATTTATCGGACTTTCATTGCTCTTATAGCCAGCTAGTGTAGTTCTAATTTGTGACATAGATTTCGGAGGGGAGAGAAGGGGATGAGCTGCGAGTGTCAGGTAAAAATGCAAGCAGCCAAGCTACAACTTCTCTTGCCCGAAAGGTGACGACTAGAACCGAAGTCTCTACCCCTCTCTTACCCTTTCAAAACATAAAGGGATGGTATGGCATGAAAGGGGAAATTAAATTGTCAAGGTACTGACCCCGTGCTTACACATCTTTAAGCCCGGTACACACGCCACAACTTTTTATACATAAAGTTGTACAAGAAGTTGCAGGCTTAAGATTGTGTCATGTGAACACCAAAACTTGTACAAGATCTACTTTGCACAACTTAATGTACACAATATTAAGAAATAGAACGCGTCCTATATCAGCAATTTTTCTTGTACAACTTTTGAGTTGTAAACATGAAAACTTAGTCAGTTAGACAGTTACTTATTTTTTTTAAGAGTGATTGTAAGAAAAACAGCTAAATGCTTGAAAACAAACAAATATTTATAAGTGAAGGAGTCTAAACCCCGAATATAAAGGTTTTCAACTGTTCTAAAAGAAAATTGAAAAAAAAAAAATCATAATATTTAGGAACGATTAAGAAATTATTTACACTAAATGCCCATATTTTCCAAATCATTTTTTCCATAAAAAGATCAAAAATGCACATTTTTTTTTCAAATATTGTAGGCCCCCCCCACCCGCTATGCAATCACAAATGCTGTGTGAACAACCACTGGCTAATATGTGTATGCAATCCATATGACCAAGATATTGTACAACCCACCTCGGTGGCGTAGTTATCTAACGTGCTAGTTGTGTTTAGCTCGACTGCCAAAGACCGGGAGATTGAGGTTTGAATCTTGGTTGGATGAACTGGGAGTGGTTTTTCCTAGATGGTTTTCCACTCTCCCTCCACACAAATGCGGGTTTACTTCCTCTAAATTCAACCTTCTAAATTCCTAATCCATTAGCGTAATTAGTACTTAAGCGTACAACTCAAACTGGTAGTAAGACGCAGTGCTAAATAAATAAAGATATTGTACAATTTCTTGCACAACTTTTTGTACAAGAAGTTGTGTTGTGTGAACCAGGCTTTAGAGTTTTGTGGGGTTTATTGTAGCAGGTGCTTTGGTTATGATGTATGTATGTATATGTTTATAAGTATATTTATATATTAAATAATAACACAATAATGTAAATCACAGAAGAGGGCCCAAAGCCACAACTATTATATAAAAACACCTCCAAACAGCTTCTTGAAGCATTTTTTTTAATGTTCCTGTACCTCCCCTTTTAAGCGTGGGGGCACCCCTTTCAAGCTTGCCTAAGAATTTTGGTCACTACTGGTTCCAGCCCACTCCTGGAAGGCTAGTCAATGGAGTGACCCTACCTATATACTTAGTTCCAATTAAACACACAATATCTTATAAGCCTACTACACTCGTTACAACAGTGTAGAAAGTGTAGATACAATTAAGTAACTTAAATATAATTATATAAACTTTAGAGAACCATCCACTTAGTGGGGGAAAATGAACCAGAAGCAAACATGCCAGACCGGTTTGAGTATCCGGTATTTTTATTCACAGATAGGTGATTTTTTCAATGTTTTTATCTCCATCTTCCCAAGATGTCAGAACATAAAGCCTTTTAAAGTCTATGGATCATCCAATATCGCTCACTTATGTGACAAGAATAGCATTCAATACGTCTGCTTGTGAGTTAATGAATGATGATGAAGATTATTAGTTACAATATTGATTGATAGCCATTTATCACTTGCACTTCTAGATACCAAGAGTTGAGTTCAAACAGAGATGCCCTTGCTCCTTGCGCTATAGTGTTCCTACTGTATCATATTAAACTCCCACCCCAAACCTCCAAGCGTCAGCCGCAATCGAGCCATATCGAGTGGCTGCCATCTGTTGGCGAAGATAATGCCAACCTGTGTGGTTATAGGGTGACATGAGGTCAGCACATAAAGCCCTTCGGCCGCTAATCTCAGTTTTATAGACTGGAGACGCTATTTTTTTCCCATTCAAGTAGCTCCTCATTTGTCCTCACAAGGGTGAGTTGAGCTCATTCTAGACACACTGATTTACAGAAAATCTGTAAGTGCCAAGGATTTAACCCGGGACCTCTGAAACTGTAGCCAGGAGCTTTGACCACTACACCACACAGGTTGCCCTCCCCCTTCCACTAAAAAAAATCTCCCTAATTATACAAAATTATTATAATATCAGCACTGGAAATTCATTCTTAATACTTTCTAGAGAATTGACTACGATAGTTATTCCCTCTGAAAGCAAGCGAGGCTTAGTCAAGTTAGTTAATAGAAACATGTTTGTGTACTGCGTCTTATTACCCATACAGGCTACCCGCATATTTGCACTTGTTAGTTAAAGAGAGGAGGAAATAATTTATTGGTGTTGTTTCTGAATTTTTCTGGAGTGTGTGTGAAATTCTTATTTAAAAAAAGTACCTCAATAAACCAATACAGAATTTGAATACCACTTCCCTATTATCCACAAACCAGACTAGACAAGAATGATGTTTGTTTCCACCGATGCAATTTAGAAAAATGTTGAGCTCAAAATTATTATGTTTAGGTTTAATTATACAATGGGCCAATAGGCCTACCATATGTAAAATTTTAATCTTGTGTTTAGCAATAAACACTTTAATAAATAACCTCTCAACCAAGAGAGCTAAGCAATTGTAAAAAAAAATATTTTGTTATTCTTGTGAGGCCTAGTTAAAATAATTAACCTTGATTATGCTTTAAGTGTATATTTTTAATCAATACTAATTAGTCTTCAGTTTTATTATGTGCTTTAATGGAGGTTAGCAAAGCCAACACTGCAACATCAGCACACAAGTGTCATGCGAACCATACCCGCACGGGACTGTTTGCTGGGCAGTAACTGGCCAAGTGAGACGGATCTCGCTGTAACACTTCAAGATCAACGTCAGCAGGTAATCTCCTGGTAGAACTCTGCCCCAGCCTCTTCCCAACCTTGGCCCCGCGAGGTGCGCTTCTTGCGTTCACCTCCGGACATCACGCTACAGCACAGTAAGCTAAGCACACGAGTAACATGAATACCCCAAGACAACTTTTTTCTTCCTTGCATTTGTTTCATGCACATAGTCCCCACAAAAGCTTACATTTTGCTTTTCAATTTAACAAAATAAATCTAATATTTGTTTAAATAAATTGTATACATAAAAGCCAATGAACAAAGAGAGCAAGGACATGTGTAAACCATATGGGAATTGTCTTAATAGAGAAACATGGTCACAAAGACTGTTTCTAAGTAGGCCTACTGGACAGCGGAATTAAATGGACACAATATTTTTGTTAGACCGGGCTAAGAGGTATTTTTTTTTTACCGTTACATTTTACTTACATTAGGACCTTAGTTTTAAGTTACATCAAAATGGTTAAAAGGTAAATTGATATTTAATTTAATAATAGCAGGTAAGCCAGGAATTATGCGTAAGTTATCATTATCATATAATACTCTGTATTTCACTTAAGATACCAAATCATGGTAAATTTTAATTCACTAACTTATACTCACAAAAAAAGTTGAATCTAATGATACTATAATTGTATTTATTTTAAATTATTTTATTTTAACAACATCTTGACAACCCAGGTCTAAATGTAAACATACTGAACCAATAAGATGTTTGATCAATAGCCTAATTTCTTATGAATGACATCTTATAATACAAAAGTCAAATAGTTTTATTTTGAAAATATTTCTTCTTAGCACCGTGTCTTACTACCTGTTCGAGCTATATGCTTAGGCTATGTATTAACTATGCTAATGGTTTCAAGGATTAGGAAGGTTATATTTATAGGAAGTGCACCCACATGTGTGGAGGGAGAGTTTAAAACCATTTTGAAAAAAAAAAAAACTCCAGTAGGCCTACACCTGACCAAGATTTAATCCTTGATCTCCCATCATCGACAGTCCAGTCTAGTCTAGTGCGAGAGTAGCGCATTAGACCACGCGAACAGCCAAGCAGGTTTTTTAAATATTATTGAGGTTGTAATTTATTAGTGATTGGAACAATATCAAGGTTAGATAAAGTCAGTTGAGTAATTATTGTAATGGTAAGGTTATAAGCTAGGTTAGAGAGGAATATATTTATGCATTATTAGCCTTAAATAAAATTTATATTCTTACATTTTAATATTTGACTTACTGTGGGATAAGTTCCAGTGAGTGGGGTCCACTCAAATATTAACTACTTTTTCAGTTCACTTCTAATTTAACCTTGTGTGAGTTTGCTGAATGTAAATTATTATTATTATTATTATTATTATTATTATTATCACCGCGTCTTACTACCCATTCAGGTTATATGCACTTACGCTAATGTGTAATGGTAGGGTGATTGTGAAATGAAATGGAGGACCTACAGTTTAACGTGGGATCCGAACCACGGTGGAGGCCTGGCATTCCACACATTCAAAAGTTGTGATTAATACACGTCTTGTCAGAAGTGAAGGAAGGGTTTGGTAATCAGATAAATCTGTGCCAGGACCGAGGATTTAACCCTGGACCCCAGCACAGAAGTCCGACACCTTAGCCCTAGACCGCCAGGTCACCTGCTGAATGTAAAATCGTTAGTGATTGTGCAAGAGTGTTTTCACTTCAGAATATTATTGTGCATTAATTGGCTCTATAATATAGCCTACATAAAGCTTCAGTTAAGAAATTTTTAAAGAGTATTCAACGATATTTGTTCCTGCTACACTTAGGCGAGTTTGGTTTAAAATAGTTTCTATAACAAAGTTTTTAATTTAGTATTATTGGATTCCCTGCATGTTTTAATGAGTTATGCCAGTATACATTTTGTGATTGTCAGGCTTTATAGGTAGAGAAAAAAAATTGCCTAAAAAGGTATGGTTCTTTGGTTTCATCCTTGGTAAAGCCTAAAATGTCCATTAATATTTATTATTACCTAACCATTACAGTACAAACAGTGGACATTGTCTTTATTTTTGTATATGTTTTAAGAGCTGCCGTTGACATAAATTTATGTTTGTACCCAACAATATTTTAAAGTGTTTTTTTTTTTACAAGCCTATTTATTCCATTATTCAGCCCTGGTTTTTTATGAGATAAACTTACACATGCCTAATATAGGTTAATACACATCACTTGTAAATTGCGTCATATTGTAGGCTTATCGACTTTATTTTTATAGCACATTTGAGATATTTACTATTTATCAGTCAAGCCTATATATATGTCTATTGCAGTAGGTACCTAATTTACATGTCCATCAATTAGATCTTTGGTATAAAGTAATGATGTGTTAAAATGCAAAAATGTAGGCTATAAAACACTTCAATGTACTTTATTACCTGGTAAGAAATTGTATTATTCATAAACATAACACAAAATTGATGTTTAATAATATTTCTGTTAGAGTCCAAGTCCCTTTATATTACTATACTTTTAAAAATAACTTAATTACAACAAAGACACGAAATCAGCACTAGTATTATCGTTAATCGTTAAAAAAAAATTTTAGTGTCAAATAAGGAGGTATTCAAAAGAAAAGAAAAATATTGTATTACCTTAAAACAATCTGTAAATGTCAACACATGCCTTCAGAACGCAAAAATAAAGTTTGTCGTGACGTTAATCAATGCCTTCATGTTAAAATTTGTTCAACCTTCACTTTTACGTGCTCTTTATCTCCATTAAGAGTATGACTTTAAAATACTTCATTTTAACGTTCAATCTAACAAAAAGTGTTTGGGCGTATTCTTGTCGGAATCGAAAAGCACAAATCTGTCACTTTAAAAATCAAAGAAGATAAGCCGGTCCTATGGATATTCCACTACGATTATTATAGGCTTATGGTTCGAGATGAAACACGGCCATCTTGATTAATTTTCCTATTCTGTGTTGAGCTTACATCTTTGTGTTAATAGCTTTGCAAATGAATCCAAACTTGGATGCTGCATAGCAGTGTCCAAAAGATAAAGCTATAGTTAAGCTTCCAAACTGATTTACCCTTATCTTTGGAACAGAATACATTAGATTACATAGATGTAGACTATTTTTGTTCATTTTAGTTTTCCTTTGCTACAAATAGTACAAGTAACAATTTTAGCTATTAAATATAATACAACCATTGAATCGTAGGATATCGCGAACATCCTTAAAAACGATATCAGTCTCTGATCAAATTTTGTTGAAACCAATAATGGTATATCTGTATAACTTTTGTTTATTTATATATAAATCACGCCGTTCCCTTACAGTTTAGGCAACAAACTGTGCATGTAACTCACAAAAACAACTCCGTCCTCAATCTATCCTCACTAACTTTCTCCACACCTCCCTATCCTTGCATGCATGCTTCCTTCGCTTAAACAACATCCATACACTAAGTCATACATGCTCTTTTATTCTTTAAACTATTAACGTTCCTCTTTTTCACACATTCGTCTACAAATTTAG
>JBCFYV010000024.1:9134165-9154165 GCA_039000515.1 Timema cristinae
CGTACAACATATTTCTATGTAACTGACAACTTAACCTTTTAATTTGCGAATTATGGTCGATATTATTGATTTAAATGCGAATTAAAGATAGCAACATTCCAATAATAAATAAATGATTCCCCAATTCAGGTAATCTCGTTCTAGATGTGTTTTGACGAACATCTAAAGTGAAATCAGCATCCAAAGATAAATATTTTATTTGCAGATTGAAAGATGTGATGACTGTGTTCGGATCAACAATAAAGATTCAGTTATTATTTTTAGCCAAAGATATATATTTTATTTAAAGATTTACAGCCCTGCAGCCAATAGCGCAAATAACGGTTTCCACGATAAAAAAAAACTATCTGTGAAAATCGGGTTTTCGTGGAAAAATAGTATTTTTTCCCGACATCCTGGACTCCTAATCGTTAAAATGAATGCTTGTTTGTCAAATTGTTTTCAGGCATTTCCTTGTAATTTTTATAACCGGAAACTGGTATAGCAAATTATATATATATGATAAGTAGGCTCCTGAGCCTACAGATTTCCAGAGATTTTCATTTCAATAGTTTGGATCTCAATATATTGTTGTCCTTTTGAAATTATTCAAGATATATTTTTATTGTTTCAGTCTTATTCACAATTGGTTGACTTGTTTCGTTGCTTATGTTTTAAGAGACACAATGAACAACAGCTTCACCTTCTTTGGTTTCCTTTTCTGCATCTTTATAGAATATAGTATTTCACTCATGGACGTGCCTAACTTTGCAATTTTGGTGGATGACTTTATTTCCAACTCGAGGGTTGTTAGGAGGGTGGTAGGGGCAGGACACATATTGTTACCAACTTTGAGGGGACACATATTGGGGGTATTATTAATGTAATTCTCTATAATCACTACTTATATAACATAAATTTAGCCGAATCTAATATTACCTTTTAAATATTTATTTCTACACTCTCAGATGAACATTAATATAAATTCAAGATTTTCAAAACACTCCAAATTAGTATATGAATATGCCTACATACAAGAGGGGTATTCATTTTTTATTGAATAGTTAACACTTAATTTAAGTGAACATTGACGTCACCAAACACATTACTTCTTTCATCAACTACTGTACTATATAAATTTGTTTATGTAATACAATAAACTATGTTCTTGTACAAAACATTATAATTTATGTAATACAGCCGCGTGATTGATCACATTTAAGAAACGCAAGCTTGGCAAGGCCACAAGCTGACGTCACATCAGCATTGCGCTACGGTAGAGCTGAATGCTGGCCGGTATAGTGAACAAGCCTATATTCTGTTCGCGATAGGTTTTTACCTGGATGACAATTCGAAAATCATATGTTTAGGTTTAGGCTTGCCAACACTTGTAAAAGAGCACAGTTTTGTTATAAATGTAAATATTTTTAATTTCCTGTTATATACTGTATTAGATTTAAAATAACGAAAACTTAAGTTTTCTCATACTATTTCATTTTTTTAAATAATTTCTTTTTATCCAACTCGAAGCAATATTTTAAACATAATTAGCAGTACTTATTTTTCGTTTTGGAACGTTACTGATTTTGTGTAATATAGTGCACACATCAATATATTTTAATACAGGCATCGTATTTACTTGGAAAAGAAAAAATTGTCATTTTTTACATACAATAAACATTTTCTATATTTCGATGAAGCCACATATTACCTATAAGAATGAACCAAAATATATGTTTTAAATATTTGCAGTCTTTGCCTCAATATTTGCTCGCTTACGCGAAGACATTGTTGAAATTAACACCAAAATAAATAGTTTACATTTACTATCTAATAAACAAAACTAAATCTAAATAGCTGTAAAAAAATACCTACATTTAGGACACAACTGCAAGCACAATAACAATGGCTCTTTTACGTGAAGGTATTGTTGCAATGAACACTAAAAGAAAATTAATAATTTAAATATACTATTTAAAAATGAATTAATTTGAAATATTAATTCTAGTAAGTGCCTTAGCTTATCAAACAAATTGTTTGTTCTGTTTGTAATTGTTTCTATTAGTATTGGTAATCCCCCCCCCATAATATCTCTAACTCCAATTTAAACACTTATAGTTTCAAGACTTATTTCGTTATCTATTAGTTGTACTTCTACCTGCCAGCCAAATTTCCATTTTCTACTACATCTAATAGTTTTTTTTATACATTCTTCCCTCCCCCCTCAATTTCCTGGAATTCCATTTTAAATGTTTAGACTCATTATTTATTTGGAATTGTGCATTTACCGGCCTGCTAATTTCACTTTTATACCGCATTGCATTGAGATGTTGTTTCTCTTGGTTATGTAGATTAAAACCTCCTTATCCCCCAACCCCCTTTTCCCAACTCACTTTGAGAAATTTAGGGTCTTAGAGTCTAATATTATTTCGGCTATTTGGAGTTTGATTTATCTCTACCTATCTGATTTTTTAAATATACATCTCATCTCAAAAGGTGTTTTCTACTATAGTCCATCACCACTATTTTTCAGGATGCCATTTTAAATTATTATTATTATTTGAATGTTTATTTGTTTTGGTTCCCATACCTGCTTAACGAATTTAAGTTATTTATCACACATAAAGGTAAATGAATGTATTAGTTTCGGAAATGTTGGGTTCCCATTCCCCTCACTCCTGCCATTTCTCCAACTCCCACTGAAAAATTTCAAATTAAAGATTTATTTGGTTATCTGTATGGGTCCTTATACCTAAGGTTACGCATTTATCTCTCCATAGCTCATTGGACTCTATAATATAACTAGATGGACATCTGTGACTGAAACTTTCGAGCTTTCGTCTGCCTACCATTGTGTAAGAGAGAAGGAAATTTTCTTGTATCTCTTTCTCTCTTACACCCATACAAGGCAATGTGACATTTTGATATCGTTCATTAATTTGATTGAATATATGAGATACAATAATGTGTGAATAGTTAAATGAAATAAATTTGTTAGTTAAAGCTTTTAATAGACTAACAAAGTTCGAAACTCCAGTTTTTTCTTTAAAGTTGATGGGGGCTAATATATACGATGATTTTTGAAGGAAGCTCGTTTGGAATCCTACCCTATAGTAGTGTTTAGGTAGGATAAAAGACCTTCCAAAAGGGAATTTCTACTTCCGTACTAGATGGCCATTTATCCTACAAAAATACTAATATATGAGTACATGTGTACTAATATATGAGTATTATAGAAGAAAATATATTATAGAAGAAAAAAAAATTCATTTTTTACATTTATTGTATGTAAAAAATGAAATTTTTTCTTTCCAAGTAAATACGATGCCTGTATTAAAATATATTGAAATATTTAACTGAATAAAATATTTTCATCAACTTCGTATCTGCATCATTGTTAAAAACTTGTTTACCGTTATGTTCAATCATATGGTTTAGATTCGTCAGTAGCCATTTTGAAGCTATGTTTGTTAGAAATTTTTGTGAAAGTGGTGTTAATTTTTTCCAAGGGGAATAAAACTATACATAAACTTTGTGTTCGACCTCAAATAAATAAATAATATTGTCCTAAATTACTGTGGTTAACTATCACATTAATATATTACCATCTGTTTTCATTACAGTCATCCAAAGTGATAGATGTCAGCTGTTGGCGTAGTGATATATTAGAGATTACTTCTAGTAACATTTCGAGCTGTCATCCAGGTAAACCTAGCTCGTGAATGACTTATACATTGTACTCTAGTAACCTCAGTGATATCTATACTATATTGGATGGACATAAAACATCCTTGCAACGAACGTGAAGTATTATAACCGATTTGGCTGAAGACACATTTACGTTAAAGGAGATACAATTCAGTTTGAAAGTTAATATTGTACAAATACGAATACAATCTTTGATATATTAAAATAAGTAGCTATCACTCATGTTGTTTACATTCTGCCTAGACTAGGATACATTTTAAGTTGGCTATTAGCTTATATGTTGGTTTAAGAAACCATATTATATTGGAAGTTCGATAAATATAATGAAAAAGGTATCTTAAAACGTGATTAAATTTGTTTGAATGACAAACTTTGTGTAGTTGCCATACGTTCAAACGATAATTTGAGTTATAGGCTTGTAGGAAGCACAGTATCTACTAAACCCTGATTTTAGTAGGAATTCCAATCTGTGAGGCTTTATTTCGTACCAGAATACTATCATATATTAGTATTTTTGTAGGATAAATGGCCATCTAGAACGGAAGTAGAAATTCCCTTTTGGAAGGTCTTTTATCCTACCTAAACACTACTATAGGGTAGGATTCCAAACGAGCTTCCTTCATAAATCATCGTATATATTAGCCCCCATCAACTTTAAAGAAAAAACTGGAGTTTCGAACTTTGTTAGTCTATTAAAAGCTTTAACTAACAAATTTATTTCATTTAACTATTCACACATTATTGTATCTCATATATTCAATCAAATTAATGAACGATATCAAAATGTCACATTGCCTTGTATGGGTGTAAGAGAGAAAGAGATACAAGAAAATTTCCTTCTCTCTTACACAATGGTAGGCAGACGAAAGCTCGAAAGTTTCAGTCACAGATGCCCATCTAGTTATATTATAGAGTCCAATGAGCTATGGAGAGATAAATGCGTAACCTTAGGTATAAGGCCCCATACAGATAACCAAATAAATCTTTAATTTGAAATTTTTCAGTGGGAGTTGGAGAAATGGCAGGAGTGAGGGGAATGGGAACCCAACATTTCCGAAACTAATAGATTCATTTACCTTTATGTGTGATAAATAACTTAAATTCGTTAAGCAGGTATGGGAACCAAAACAAATAAACATTCAAATAATAAT
Source organism: Timema cristinae (assembly GCA_039000515.1). Taxonomy (NCBI): domain Eukaryota; kingdom Metazoa; phylum Arthropoda; class Insecta; order Phasmatodea; family Timematidae; genus Timema; species Timema cristinae. The sequence continues at coordinate 9,139,004 of JBCFYV010000024.1, forward strand.
AATAATTTAAAATGGCATCCTGAAAAATAGTGGTGATGGACTATAGTAGAAAACACCTTTTGAGATGAGATGTATATTTAAAAAATCAGATAGGTAGAGATAAATCAAACTCCAAATAGCCGAAATAATATTAGACTCTAAGACCCTAAATTTCTCAAAGTGAGTTGGGAAAAGGGGGTTGGGGGATAAGGAGGTTCTAAATCTACATAACCAAGAGAAACAACATCTCAATGCAATGCGGTATAAAAGTGAAATTAGCAGGCCGGTAAATGCACAATTCCAAATAAATAATGAGTCTAAACATTTAAAATGGAATTCCAGGAAATTGAGGGGGGAGGGAAGAATGTATAAAAAAAACTATTAGATGTAGTAGAAAATGGAAATTTGGCTGGCAGGTAGAAGTACAACTAATAGATAACGAAATAAGTCTTGAAACTATAAGTGTTTAAATTGGAGTTAGAGATATTATGGGGGGGGGGGGCTATTACCAATACTAATAGAAACAATTACAAACAGAACAAACAATTTGTTTGATAAGCTAAGGCAATTACTAGAATTAATATTTCAAATTAATTCATTTTTAAATAGTATATTTAAATTATTAATTTTCTTTTAGTGTTCATTGCAACAATACCTTCACGTAAAAGAGCCATTGTTATTGTGCTTGCAGTTGTGTCCTAAATGTAGGTATTTTTTTACAGCTATTTAGATTTAGTTTTGTTTATTAGATAGTAAATGTAAACTATTTATTTTGGTGTTAATTTCAACAATGTCTTCGCGTAAGCGAGCAAATATTGAGGCAAAGACTGCAAATATTTAAAACATATATTTTGGTTCATTCTTATAGGTAATATGTGGCTTCATCGAAATATAGAAAATGTTCTCGCCTCCACGTGTCTGAAATTGTGTTTTTGGTAGTTTAGATGAGGGTTTCTCAAACTGCGAGACGCGAGGGGATTTCAGGCGAGGCGCAGCACCGTTTTATCTGTGAACCAATTGTTCACTTCCTTGGACTTGCTGAATTCTGATTGACTGTAAAAAATTAATGTTCTGTTTGACTTATAAAGCAATAAAATTAATTTTGACCTTTGTATCTATATAAATTTGTATGAAATTAATTTCTCAACAAGTATGATAATTTGAATTACATAAATCGACTGGCAATTGAAAAGGGTCTTCCTTAGTGTGTTATATAAACAGAAGCTGACATGAACCATTTCTGTGAAAGGAAAAAAACAACTCATTCGTACAAATGACAAGTACATATTTTTCATGAATATATTATTTCCGTCAAAAATGTTAAAACAAACGTGATATTTTATGAATATTTTACTATTTTTAGTAAACTTCTACAAACGTTCCTATCAGAAAATAAAGAAATCAATAGAATAATAAATACCTTATTTTTGTATTTTAACGTAAAAAGTTATTTTGATTCTAAGAAAGTGAGGCTTAACAATTACTTAATGTTCAAGTGCATAGAGTTTGAGAAAGCCTCGGTTATAAGATTCGCTTGAAATGAGTTAATTTACCCAACTTATATGTGAGCGAAGCCGTGGGCAAACTCGAGTAAGTTAAAATAATTATAAACAAATGAATGGTTAATTCATTTAACAAAATCAACAAACAAATATACGCAGAAAGACCGATAAAACACAATTTGGTTTTAAAAAATGTTCAAAATTCAAAATAATTCAAAATTATTAACATAGAGTGGCCACATTTATACGCAAATTACTCAAAACGGGTACGGGTACAACACTTTTTATTTGTGGTACAATAAGGTACAAAAAACTAATACAAAACTTTGACAATGCAAATGTTCAACATACAAAAGTGGTACTACAGGTTAATGGACGTGCTGCTATACCTTGGGAAGTAGTGAATTGAGAGAAGACAAATGTATTTTTAAACGGTAGTGTATACTATTTAACTAAACACTAAACACCCTCGCCATCTAGTAACATCACTACAAATCATAACGAAAGTTTCCGGAGACAACATAAACACATTTGAGATAAATGGAATAAAAATTAATTTTACAAAAAGTCATTTGGCCTAAAAATTAACTTCGCAACAGTCATTTGGCTTAAAGTCATTTGGCCTAGAAGTCATTTGATCTAAATTCATTTAGCCTAGAGTAATTTGGCCTACACTTTAGGCCAAATGATGGGTACCTGGCCTATTCACGTTTTTTTGTCATGTTGGTATGATTAAGTATAACACAATTCGTGAAAATCCCGTCTATTCGGTAAGTTTAGTGACCACATTCTCTTTGGATTTGTACGTCATTTCTGCATTGTGAGAGTGTAAGTTTAAATGAAGGGATATGTTTGCTTTATGGTTCTGACAGTTATTTATTTATTTAATCTAATTTACAGTGATAAAAGTCTAAATATGCCGAAAAGACAGTGCAAGATGGAGTCAAAATCTTATCACAAATATGAGTAAACTTATTAACTTTTGCTTGTCTTTCTTTTTTATTAAATTATTAATTCTGTTGCTGTTTTCTCTTTTGTAATATGTAAAAGGAATTTATTTTATGTGTAATAAAAATTGAAATAAAATTGTGGTAATTAAATATTGTTTTTTTACCCCGATTTTCCCCAGCAAAAATCTGTCAACCCTACCTTGGAAAGCTAGAGTATATGGATTTGATTAATATTTTTTATAAGAAGTTTTATTCCATAGATTACTCAGTTAAATCCAGTGTTTGTGTTTGTGTGTGTGTGTGTGTGTGTGTGGTGCGCGCGTGTATTAACATATATGTAAATAAATAGCAACTTAGCACTCGTTGGAAAAGTAAAGGGATGAAGCCAGACACAGAATTAAAAAAAATTCAAAAAATTGAAAATATAAATTTATTCAACACTTAAGAAATATTATTTTGTAATTTTAGATAAGTTTTATCGTAGATAATTGCTGTTTTAGCCCAAATGGAAAACTTGGAAATATTAAGTCTTAAGTACAGTAAATTTATCTTTTAAAATGTTTGTGGAAACTTTGTGGTTTGGATTCTTTTAGGTAATAAGTTATAAATAGCCTATATTTTATAATTTGACCAAAAGGTCTAACATATTTTTAGAAAATACTTGAAAAACATTATTTTATAATTATTCTTGAATCCTAAAATAGCTTGTAAAACCGAACATTTAAAATACTTGACTAAATATTGCATGCACCCAATACTGCTTTTTACCTCTAACTTTCCTTATCCTTGACTTCCTCTGTGTAGCACATTGTGTACTAAAGGGGAAATAAAACAAGAGAGTCAAGTATTTAGATAAACAAGAGAGTCAAGTATTTAGTTACGGCCGTAGTTCAAGGATCGTAACTTCTAGCAAACCACGCCCGCAACAAGTCACAATTAGCTACAATAATCGCGGGAAACAGGTCGTCCAATCAAGCTACAATTCCTAAACAAGAAACTGTTGACAGTAAGGTGCGTGGCGGGCTCATCGCTGCTCCTAAACTAACAACGAATCAACCCACGGACTATAAAAAATGACGTGGGAACTTTAATACAAATTGGCACTCATGTCACGGCCGACTGAGCTAAATACACAATTAACTCAATACATCGTCTCAAAACGCAGGTCTCATCATAACCGTCACGTGACAAATGTGGTTTCAATTGAAGTGATCTTGTAACTAAAATATCTGTTTGATTCCATTACTCTCACAGCATCTTAAGTTGGCTTCAAATTGAGGAAATCATAGGTAATTTCATCGCATGCAGTGTAATCGCGTTAAAAGTATCGGAAGAAAAACATCGATAACAGTAAGAATCGGAATCGAAATTTGAATCTGAAAAAATGTTTTTTTTCTAGTATTAATAATATTTTACCCACTTCGGTGTCCGCGTGGTCTAACGCTCTAATCTCATGTTGAACTAGACTGCCAAAGACTGGGAGATCGTGGTTTGATCCCAATCGGGCTTAGGGTGGTTTTCCCTAAATTGCTTTTCACTCTCCCACCACGAAAATGCTAGTGCATTTAATCTAAATTAAGCATTCCTTATCCCAAACCCGTCAGTGTAATTATTACATAGGCGTATAACCTGAACAGGTAGTAAGACGTTTAGTTACGAAATATTCTCAAATTTTGTATCATTATTGTATTTTCATTTTTATCCAAACACTGAAAATTATAATAATTTAAATCAAATTTTACAGGAGGCTTTTTTGTAACTAAATATTTTTTTAAGTACCGCGTCTAACTGCTGGGGCTATATGCGCTAATGGATTAGAAATTGGAAAGGTTGAATTTAGAGGAAGTTAACCCTCATTTTCGTGAAGGGAGAGTGGAAAATCACCTAGGTAAAACGACCCCCAGTTCACCCGACCGAGATTTCAACCTCGATCTCCCCGTCCTCGGCGGTTTAGCTCAACACGAAACTATCACGTTAGCTAACTACGCTACCGATGCGGGATTCAATTTCTTAAAAAACTTACATAATTTACTTTTGGGGGGTACAATTTTTTTCAAACTACATTCGTGGCTTAAGTACTCTATCAAGATATATTATTAAATATTGACAAACAATATAAGAACGCACATAAACGTTTCTGCTTCGTCTGCTTAGAGCACCTTGAAAATACCAAGTTTATTGTGATCCTATAAAAATTTATGTTTAGTTTGTGATGACTAGTGCTAGGATTTTGATGACCTAAAAATTTGTATAAAATGCCCTATTAAAAATGGATTTATAACCCAATATTTTTTAAAAAAAAGCTCTTTAAAACTAAAAAAATGGTCCAAATTTTTTATTTTTCTCACTAAAATTTAACGTTCTGTTTCTGTGCCAAACTAAAAGTTTTTATTTTGTCAACAAAAAATATTCCATTAAAATAAAACAAGGAAAAGACATAAAAAATTCAACTTACATTTTCTGACAGCTTAATTTGACATGGCAAACCTAAGAGTTTTATTTTCAACAGTCCAGAATTTCAATGCACAACAAAAGTGATATGCAGATTTTCGAAAGAGAATGATTTTCTATTATCTTCTAGCAATGCTTTAAACATAGAGAAGCTATTTTCATCTTATAATGACACCACAGGAGCATTACTTGAAATAAACTACGTCGATTTGTCAAAATCTCCCTAAATTTGACCAGGTAAGAAGTTTTTCCCTGATAGCACATCTGCAATTAAGCACAGTCTTTCATATCCTTAATTTTTTTGAACTTGCTCAATTTTCTTTTACAAAGCCTTTCCCACTTTTCCAGTCACAATATTTAGGTCATTCACAACTTTCTTGATCAAATCTATTGAGCCACTAATAGCACTGTTGACTTCTCCAAGGAAGTAATGGCACTAGGCAGAAATCCAAAATTTAACTTTAGGTAGGAAAACTTACATGCAATTTCAGAATCAGAAAGAAGCTTCTGTGAAACTTTGAGGTTGCTTCATTGCTTTGAAATGAGTCGATATTTTTTACAACTTGGAAGTTCTCACAGTAATAGTTGCATGCTTCATTATAAGTCCCTCACCTCGTTAAAATGGAATCCGGCGGAAAAGGAACGTTCAGGGCCTCCGACTTGAATGATGCCACTTGAGATAGTGCCTTCAGAAAAACTTTCCTCGCGCACCCAATGAGCCGCTCAATTTCGATGAATTGCCCTCGTATCTCTTCAGGAACTCTGTCACAGGCATGTGAAAGATATGTTAGGTGCACAATTTTTGAGTACAACGCTTTCAGGGTATTAGCATCCTTTATCATGTAAGGCACAGCATCAGTCATGAAGAGCAGGACATTGTCATGTTGGATTCCATAAGGTCATATTAAGATCAAGGACCTATCAAAAAGTTTGCTCATTGTAGAGAAATTCACTTTTTCTAAATGTTCACAAATGATGAGAAAATGTTCATTAGGACCATCTACTTCCATCGTACCTACCAGTACGTTAGCTACATATCGTCCTAAAGAATCAGTTGTCTCATACATATACATTCATATTTTCTTTTCTGCTACATTTTCTCGTTTCTTCTTCATGGTGTTTTCATATCAACGGCTGACATAATTTTTTGTTAGTGTGGAGAAGTTCGGAAAATACTTCCCAGTGTGCTTTTCTAAAAAGCCGTACAATCTTGGATTGTTAACTTAGCTCAAGGGAATATCAGCACAAATGAAGGCTTCGCACAATTCTTCGTAAAATGCAGAATGTTTTGAAGACTCGCTGGTTTGGCCAAGGAGAATTTTCTGTAGTTTTTTCTCATCCTGGATTCGCTGAAGACCTCGTTTTATTTTTCTCTCTTCACATGCTGCTGCACAGTAAATTTATTTTTTGCGGCAACTCTCACATCACAAATTTTGCAATATAGTATCTGTTCATTGGTAGAGAATCCTTTTTCGCCATATTCAGCAACGAAAAGTTTTAATTTATGTGAGGAATTTTCTTTCATTTTAGGCATGTTGAATGTTGAAATTTACATAAGCAACACGTGCAGCTTTCAAAAAATGTAAAGAGACAATGAGCCACCGTTATCTGCAAAACTTGTTCAGACTATTTTAGACGAGTACAATTACAGCCCCACTATGCTAGATGGAAGGGGGAAGAGCTATCCAGCATTCACCGGCTCGAAGGAAGAGACGGGGGAGGGGTAGAAGTAGTCTAACCACCGTCTTGGCACCACCGTTTGCTAGGGCGTGTATAGAGATGTTCTAATCATGAGTAAGTGACTCAGAAATAACAAAAAAATGACTGAAAATGACTGAAAACCCTTAAAAATGCCATATTCGCGTTAAAACACGGAAAAATGCCTTAACAAAGTTACTTAAATCAGAGAAGTATCTTATGAAACACATTGTGTATACTTGAACAACTTTTCAGGTATGAAAAAAAATGCAAACTCATAAAAATTCTAGCCCTAGTGATGACCGTGCTCATTGATAAAATAAGGTGTTATGTATACTATACTCCATTCGTCTTTCATCCAGTTAGATGGCTGTATTGACAAACAAAGATGAAAGAACAGCTATGAATTATGAAAAGCTATAAGAGATTGAGGGTGGTATGGAAGAACGTATCGTGAATGCTAAGTGGACCGATAATGTGGTCCCGTGCACATCCACACTAGTGTCAACAAAGCATCTACTTAGTCAAGTTCTTGCATACGACCCTGAATGCTGGAGTTGCTTCTTGCATGTCATGCAGAAAATGAGGGAGAATCGAGAATTAGTGTCATTTGTTCTTCCTCTAAAGACAACCCTAATAAACATTTAATCTCAGCATGGGTCATGAGTGGAGATATAAAAAAAATTGTTTCTTTCGATACCAATTTGATACTGGAGTGTGAGTACTAATATTAGTAAAAGTATCGGAAAAAGAGTATCGAGTACAAAACAAGTAGTATAGAAAGTAAAATATCGAAATTAGTTAAGTATCGATACTTCTTTCACATCCCTACTCACGGCGCCAATTTGTTGGCTGCTTTGGGCTGCAGGCCTTCCCACCACATATGGGTTCAGTTGTGAAGTCGCATTCGGCACGATAAGTTGGGAAACAGGGAAAACAAAATTACTCGTAGAAGAATACCACGATTAACTTGTTTTGTAGGATTTACGGGACCTGAACTACAAATACAATCGAAAAAAAGTTCAAGATATGAGAACAACTGACTTTTAAAGTTGATTGTTCGGCAAAGATAGTCAAATACAAAGTGAAACATTTGAGAAAAACCTTCCACAGATATAAAAATAAGTCTGGATGAATCGTGAGGAACCAATAGGTGCACAACATACCCCTGTGCTTTCTTCCGTACCGACATCTCTACACAAACTGATTCAAAAATTTAAGCAATCTGTCGCACTAGGTGTAAATGGGTTGGCAGCATGCTGCAACGGTTAGCCTATTGCCGGCAACATGCTGCTTGTGAACCAAGATGGCAACAAACGTTTGCTTGCTGCAGGCAACTAGGTTGCCATTAGTTACCTCGGTGTAAAGCCACCTTACTTTCCTGCTCGGGTTGTATGCATAACTTATTCATAGCCATTGGAGGTAGTAATTTCTTGCTATTAAGTGCTTCTAGATGCTTTTTCTATTCTGTTTATGGTAACTAAGGGTATCGAGTTCAATAATGTAAATGACCTTAATTATATACAATGTATCAAAGCTATTTTCAATATGTAACTTTTGGGACACTTTTAACGTGTGTACAGGTGGGCTTAACATAATATTTTCCCCACAAACCAGGACACTTTTTTGTTTTACTCGAAGAGAAGAATAAGTGTTGGCGGAACTCTATTTATTTAGGGGGGGGGGGGGTAGTTAGAAAAATAAGGAGTTTTATTCTACAACTCAAAGGGGAGTCTTAGGGTCCCTTCCAGGAAAATGTTGCAGGAAGAACTGATCCACATAGAAGCTATTCGGAGGGGCCTTTCCTTTGAAATTTTTTGATGATTCTAGAAGCTTTTCAAAGTAGTCTTTGATTGGGATTTTAAAAATATTAGTTTCATTTAGAAGATTTAAGGTAGTCCTTACCCGGATTTTTTTAAAAAATGGGTGCTCTAGAAGTTATTTAGAAGGGTCTTTGCCTGAATTTGTTTTTAATCAGATGGCCCTAGAAACCTTTTGGTATGGTCTTAATTGGGCAATTTTTTTAAAATTAAATGAATCTACCATCTCCCACAAACATTTTAAAAATCTGATATTTATAGAAGATATTTTTATTGGTACTTTGTTGGCAAATTTTTGAAAATTAATTTGAGGTCTTGAGGAGGAGCAACTGATCTAATCGGCCCTCTCCCCAGGGTGCACCACCGGTCCAGTCTATCACGGGAGATATGCCCTAGACAACTCGGCCATCAGCGAGTGTGCCACGTTTACTGTTGTGAGTAGATTGAAATAACTCGTTAAATGGGAAGCGGGTGTGTCGTTCTTGTTTAGGTCTAATTTGTTTCACGACACAAAGTAATGATACGAAAACATTCTTCGCGATATTATAAGAATTGTTTATCAACTCGAAAATAAATATGGGTTGTTTATAGTTCGTGTTGCGAAGCATCATGGCCATATGCGCACGCAGTAACGGGAATTTTGTCTTATTTTACAAGGAAATATCGTTAACATATTTTAATCTTCTAGTGTGCACAGGGAGAAGAAAATCAACTCAAAGCTGCCTTTGTAAAAAAAAAAGTATATATCAATTTGGTAATAGACAGTAAATGCCTTCAGTTTCTATATTCAACAAAATTCTCAAAGGCCATATTTATGATACCAAATGTTTCACCACCCCTACCTTCATAAAAATGTATATAGGCGCCATATTTCTGCTATCATGTGATCTATATTTGCCGCGAACATGTGAATCAAGTTTAGGAAACATAATGTGGCGGAATGAAGAAAGATTTGATACGGATAAGTTTATTTATCAGGCCTAAGTAGACTCTTGTCCTCCAGTAATATGAAACTTGAGTTAAGACTTCCATCGTGTTTTCAGAGGTGCTTGGTTCTTGATACATGGAATGGACCCAGCGAGTTATCTTGTTTTCTCCTCTTCTTCTACGATACAGACGCTGCGATCTCTTCGTCATTCGCTTCATCATAAGGCTAACTATTGGTCCAAGATTTTCGGGGACAGTTACCTAAATAAGACTTATACCCGGGATATTTTTTTTCCCCAAATGGTTAAACAAATCCATACTATTTGAAATGCATATTTATAAAATAAAAATAAATTAATCAAATCATTTGCTAACATTATAACTGTTCTTAGATAAGTATACTACTTTTATTATATTACTATAAAGCCACATGGGTGACTCAATCACTGACATTAATGTTTACCAACTTAAAGATGAGCTAAGAACTTGAAATTTTGCAAACTTATAGCTTCTAACCTGTAACCAATGAGAAAATTCCAAAAAGTAAAAAAAATTGTAACCACAAAAAAAAAAAAAAAGAATTCAAAATGGCTGAGAAACTTTAAAGTCGGTGTGGATCTTTCTTTGGAGGTCTCTTGTGGCCAAAAGGTAAGACCTATCAAAAAAACAGATCTGGAATTACATTAGTTTACATCCACTTCCAAAGAAAACTCACGTGGGATTTGGGGGCGGAGCCCCAAAGAGCAATGCAAGTGTACCATATATTACCACTTGCATTATATTCAGAGCTACATCCCAGTGACTCAGTTTATTTATATTGTTTAATAACAGGAATTTTAAAAAAATATGACTACACGATGTAACATTTAAAAAGCATCTACCCTCCATGCCTCTAATCACTGATTTTAGAGCGACTGTCCCCGAGAATGCCAAGGGAAAAGTTATAAATTTACTTTAAAAGCGCGGTTTTCTCCGGCCTGTGGTGACTATTCGGGTGACCCTTAGAGATATGACATTCTTCAGTTGTGATATCTAGAGCCAATTACATAATAGCTAGGGTCTGGATTTTTATGATCTAAATATGATCAAAAATACCTATAAAATGGCCTAAAAATTCTAAAAAGTTACTTCAAATTTCAAAAAAATTACTTAAAAATATGAACAAAATCTCGTAATAGATGCACACGTCTAAATTAAACGCGAAGTAATAGCTACCCCCTCCCAACGCAACCCTCTCCAGCCTAGTTGCTGTCTCACCAGAAATATGTATTTTACAACTAATCATGATAAAAAGTTATTTTCTTATTCCGACAACGTTGTAATTAAAAAAATTAATGCATTGTTTTAGAAAATATCAGTAGTATTAAAAATACATTATGATTAAAAAAAACTAAAAATGCTTAAAATATTACACAAATCAAACAAATTTTACCTACAGTTCCAAAATAACAAAAATAACAAAAAATGCCATATATAATAGGGATATATAACATAGTTTTTGAGGAGTAAAAGTTATTAGCATAAAATATAAACAAATAATGGCAATTCGTGAAAATTTTCATTGCAGTTTTAAATCCCAGAGGGAAGAAGATGTATTCAACATTAATTAAGGATTTTATTATAATTTTGAAGTATTCATATCTTTGGTCACCAACAGACCCAACTCAACGTCAGTAACACATTCAATCACCAAGCGCTGTTGTAGACAAGATAGATTGAGAAGTGACCTGGAATCGCTGTCATTGATTCAATGAAACTAATTTAAATAGATGGAAATATTTGGCAGAAAAAAACTCAAGTTTTTGAAAATGGAACATTTTCCGTCTTCCATCTCTAGTCCCGTACTCTTGGTAGATTCATCAAAGTGTTTCTGAGTGAAAGAGCACTCTGACGCTCTTATTCTCTTCGCAACTCACTTCTACTCGATTATTCTCTCTGTTTCTTTACTACTATACCTGCCTCTCTCTGGAGATCATAGTATTAATGTGTATTTGTGTGTTTTATTAAACGAAGAGCCGTTACCATCTATACACAGACACATACAATTAAGATGAAACCCAAACCCCACGATTTTTCTTCGTGCCATTATGTTTCCGTATTGTCACGTTCTTCTTCCCACGAGAGCGCCAATGGAGACTTTAATGGCCATCTGGGAAAAGAACGGCAACTCTTCCAAATTGAGACTCTCACGAACTAAACATTTGGGAATGAGGCTTTAATGAAAACCTTGCCCACTTTTTAGTAGTGGGAGGACCAGCAGGGTTGACCAAACGTATTTTGATGCGGACTGTGACTTCAAAGGTCTTAGATTGATCCCCGACTAATATAATAAAGTTTCCAAGAGTATCTACATCCTAATATTTATGAATATATTTAAAAATCGACTTAATTCTAAATGTAGTATTAAACTGTCATAATTATTTTAACGGGCCCCGTGGTGTAGTGGTCAGTGCACCTGGGTACAAGCCTAGGGGTCCCAGATTCGTTTCCCGGATGGTACCTTGAGTATTTTTCCCGAAGGGGAATTATCCCAACGTTCACCAGGGTTTGTTAGGTTAGTTTTAAGTAAGATTATAATGTTTCTACTGGTTACACACCCTCATACTCACTATCCCCCTCATACTCACTATCCCTCTCATACTCACTATCCCCCTCATACTAGCTATCCCCCTCATACTAGCTATCCCCCTCATACTCGCTATCCCCCTCATACTCACTATCCCCCTCATACTCGCTATCCCCCTCATACTAGCTATCCCCCTCATACTCGCTATCCCCCTCATACTCGCTATCCCCCTCATACTCGCTATCCCCCTCATACTAGCTATCCCCCTCATACTCGCTATCCCCCTCATACTAGCTATCCCCCTCATACTCGCTATCCCCCTTATACTCACTATCCCCCTTATACTCGCTATCCCCCTCATACTAGCTATCCCCCTCATACTCGCTATCCCCCTCATACTCCCTATCCCCCTCATACTAGCTATCCCCCTCATACTCGCTATCCCCCTCATACTAGCTATCCCCCTCATACTAGCTATCCCCCTCATACTCGCTATCCCCCTCATACTCGCTATCCCCCTCATACTCGCTATCACCCTCATACTCGCTATCCCCCTCATACTCGTTATCCCCCTCATACTCACTATCCCCCTCATACTCACTATCCCTCTCATACTCGCTATCCCCCTCATACTCGCTATCCCCCTCATACTCGCTATCCCCCTCATACTCGCTATCCCCCTCATACTCACTATCCCCCTCATACTCGTTATCCCCCTCATACTCACTATCCCTCTCATACTCGCTATCCCCCTCATACTAGCTATCCCCCTCATACTCGCTATCCCCCTCATACTCCCTATCCCCCTCATACTAGCTATCCCCCTCATACTCACTATCCCTCTCATACTCACTATCCCCTCATACTCACTATCCCTCTCATACTCGCTATCCCCCTCATACTCACTATCCTCTCATACTCGCTATCCCCCTCATACTCGCTATCCCCCTCATACTCACTATCCCTCTCATACTCGCTATCCCCCTCATACTCACTATCCCTCTCATACTCGCTATCCCCCTCATACTCGCTATCCCCCTCATACTCGCTAGCCCCTCATACTCGCTATCCCCCTCATACTCACTATCCCCCTCATACTCACTATCACCATCACCTCGTCTCATCGGACATGGGAAGAGCCTCCACGGAAAGGATGTACGGTTATTACAAACGGATATCCCCTGGACAACGCTACATTAGTATTGGCTGATTTTCTCGTAAACTGAATTACAGAGCGATGTAGCCTAGACGCGCAATATTATTAATATTTATTTTAAGAAAAAAAATGTTTATTTAATAAAATATATTATAAAAGAGTTGACACCACCTTTAATAAAAGTGTTTTATTACCAAGGAGTCGAACCAGAAACAGCTTTTATTTACTTGCTTTGGTGGCCACGTGGTCTAAGTCGTCACTCTTGTCTTGTCAATGACAGGGAGCTCGGACGTACTGAGGGTGATTTTCCCCAAGATCCCTACCCGCAAATGCTGGTACAATTCGTCTAGATTCAACCTTACTCATCCATAACACATTGTTGTAACTAACACATATATGCGTACAACCTGAACCGGTAGTAAGACACTGCGTTAAAAAGTTATTTTTAAAGAACCAGACAGTTAGAGGAGCCCCCCCAAAAAAGCTTGTCCTAGTACAAGAACCGAAATTGGAAACGATTATATTAAAGTTCATAAAGGTTCTTATCCTGTTCTTGAATTAATTTTTATACCTAATTGTATTTTATCCCATTAGTTCTTTGATGTAATCTTTTTTGAAAGAATTATTACTTTAGTTTCTTTCCTCATTTTTTGTCGAAGCCAGATTTAGTTAATCTTTTGTATATTTTTCTATAGATAACTTTTAATTTGTTGTAAATGATTTTATTATGTTATTTTTATATTTACAAGTTTTATAATAGCTATTAAATAAAAAACTTTAACAACCAGAACCGGAACTTAAACAAAAACAAATGAGCCGAATCTTTATTTTTTCTTTAAGTGGAACCTTAAAATGTTTGATGGAAGAACCGCAACACTAACCAGAATCGATAAATATATATGTTCGGCTCCCTTGTTATTACATTACATCACATTTTCTACAAATTTTGTATTATATAAAATCAGCCATCAGTAAACTACCCTTAATTTCAGGGCTAGGGTCAAAACCAAAAATATGTCCCGAGGTATGACATCTATATATCCGGTTTAAACAAAATCCATCCAACCGTTTTGGATCCGTGGCCAAGGACAGACAGACGGACATCCATAGGGACAGAAGAAATTTTAAAATCTACTTTCTTTTGTTAGGGTTTACATAAACGTACAGATTCATCATAATCTCGATATCAATGGTTTTCAAGGTTACAATACTTTCTCGTGATATGAGAAAGTAAAGAACACACTGATGCTTAGCCAAAGTGTGGAGTTTGTCTCTTCATCTTGGACAATTACATTTTTAACTGCTTTGATTGTGTAAGCTAAAATTTTAGATGTATTTGATAAAACCTTAGAAAAATATTCTATATGGTAAATCTTTTATAAAATACAGCAGAAAATCCCAACGTCACCGGTAATGTTTACAGAGGGTGTTTTTTATTAAATTGTTTTACACGCTCTCTTTCCACTAAAATGTGGGTTCACTTCCCTTGAATACAACCTTCTTCATCCCTAACACATTTAACTTACTGTAATTACACACACACACACACACACACACATATATATATATATATATATATAACTCGAACGGGTAGTAAGACTCGATGCCTTGCTAAAACAATTACATTTCACAAACTACAAGCATACATGCACGCACTCATACATATATACATATACATCATACATACATACATCATCATACATACATACATACATACATACATACATACAACATACATACATACATACATTACAACAACATGCATACATACCATATAATAACATATTACATACATATATACATACATCATACATACATACATCAACATACATACATACATACATATACATTTCATACATCATAATACATACATCATACATACATACATACAAACATCATACACATACATACATACATAATCATCATACTATAACATTACATAACATATACATACATACATACATACATACATACATACATACATAATAAACATACATATAATACATAACAATACATACATACATACTAATACATACATACATACACTACATACATACATATACATAATACAATACTAATAATACTAATATACAAATACATACATTACATACAT
>JBCFYV010000024.1:9159165-9300010 GCA_039000515.1 Timema cristinae
TTATTTACGATGTGGTCAGAGGTCCCTAAGCCCATGGGTGTCCAAGTACAGTATCCTTGATACACAAATGTTCTTTTTTAGGCCTACGCACACTTTATATTCTAAAAAAACAAACAAAAAAACGCCCAAGGTTGGCATGCTATCAAGTTTATTTAGATTAAAATTGGGTCTGGAACATAGTTTGTCGTTTTTAGATAACATGTTTTAAATTAAATTTATATATATTAAATATATTGTCATACTGTGGCAATTTGGTATTATATAAACAAGGTTGTTTATAATAATTTTCTTCCAACAACAAAATCACATCCGATGACCATGTTGGCGTCATTTATAACATTTCTCTACACAACAGTCTCAGCGCGCATGATTGGTTGAATTACACAGACTAGTGTCGAAACTAGTACGAAAATAGCACGTGTTCTATCCTCACAACTAGTATGGTAGCCAGTACCAAGTGGCAGAACCAGTATACTTTTTCTGATTCACATGACGCTAGATGATGACGTGCTAGCTAGTGCTAGCTAGCACACTGGATTTCAAGTACGAGCTAGTGTCGTGTGATACGGACTTTAATACCATGCGATCACCGAAGCAAGTTTCTGCAAGTTAAGGAAAACCAAATATTTAGGCTGGTAAAAATAAACTTCATGGTGTGACCTCGCAAGCGAGTCATACCAACCGAGCGGCCGCCACCGTTAGCGATGACAGTGCTAACATTTGCTGTTAGAGGGTATCATGTGGTCAGCAAAAGGAGCCCTCCAGCCGTTTATCTCATTTCTCTAAGCTGGAGCTGCTACTTATTTATCCAAGTAGCTCCTCGTTTGTCCTCACGAGGCTGAGTTTGACCCAAATCTAGACCCACTGATTCACAGATACATTTTGGAAGCGCCGAAGTTCGAAAGAAGGACCTATGGATCTGTAGCCAGGAACTCTGACCAGTAGAGGCTATTGATGCAACTGAAATCTTGAAGGTAAAATTTAAAGGCAAAGTTCCTGAAATTGGTGTGAAGGAAGAATAGAGAACCATTTTGGAAAATGAATATAATTATAGCTGGCCATATATTCAACCATTTCCTCGTCAGCGGTTAGCTAGAAGAAATGAGATCGACGCCTGTACCCATGCGCCCACCAGAGCAGGTATCACGATTCACAGGTACAGGTACAGGTTGTCTGTTCAGGCAGGAGAGGAAACCACACTCGCTGCCGAGCAGGGTTTATAATAAAAGCGACCGGAAGACGGTCTCCGGAAGTGGGAATCGCGTGAGAACGCAATGGTGAGCAAGTCAACCAGGCTGGCCCACATCTCTTTCACCTCAGCACAGTGCCTGTCGGTCGAGCAACCGAGATCACTTAAGATCACCTCCTTAAAATTAAAATTTAAATATACCACCGTTTTGCACCCTAACCCCAGATACGATACGACTGTTTCTGTTTAGAGGAGGCCAAGTTAAGAGTAGCCCCCCCACTATCAAATATTGGATTTTTTATCCCATCTTAAAAGTCCTGTTTTGCACCGTTTTGCAACCAAGTATGACGTTTTGTTCCTTAATAGATAAGCAAGAAAAAATATTTAATATGCAAAAAAATTAAGTCGTTTGACCTTCCCTCCAGCCCCCACACCCTCAAATTAAGAATGTAAATATATCATCGTTTTCTACATATTTAGCACAGTTTTCTAGCCTGTTAGTTTATTTAAGAATAATAAATAAATTTAAAGTTAAAAAATGTTCAGTGGCCAGGTTAAATGTAAACCCCCTGTCCCCCTCCCCCAATTTAGAAAAAAAAACTATCAGTTTCTAAGTACAATAAAAACCTTTATCACAAAAAATTCAAACAACATTGACCAAACCATTTTTTTTAATATTTCAAATTTTCAAAAAGTCTTTTTTTTAAAACTACCCTTAAATTATTTATATTTGTTAAAAATAAATATATCTTCTTAATTATCATGAAAAACAATTAACAGACCCCATTTAAATAACCTATTAAAATGTTTTTTGAAAGATTTCAAATTTTCTAAAATTTATCATATGTAAACTAACCTTAAATTAATATATTTTACAAAAATCAACATACGTTACTATTAAATCGTGTAAAATAGTCCTCAATTGGCAACATTGTAAAATCTATTTTCAAAAATCCCACTTCAGCGGCAGAATTGTCCAAAGTG
Source organism: Timema cristinae (assembly GCA_039000515.1). NCBI lineage: Eukaryota > Metazoa > Arthropoda > Insecta > Phasmatodea > Timematidae > Timema > Timema cristinae. The sequence continues at coordinate 9,161,339 of JBCFYV010000024.1, forward strand.
TCTATTTCCTGTTAGACTGGCCGGCTGTAGATGGGGAGATCGATGTTCGAATACCAGTCGTGTCTACTGAGGGTATTTTTCCCTCAATAGTTAGTTTTGCACTCTCCTTCCAGGCAAGTGCAGGTAGATCACCTCTAAAACGCTTCCTTCCTCATTCCTACCTCATTAGAGTAATTATAATAGATGCATATAAGCTTAAGAGGATATTAGACCTGTACCGCCATTGCTCCCAAATGTGGCAAAGAAGACCGTGCAGACTCTTAGGGAAATCATGTTTACGAAACAATAAAAAATGCTATAATATATTATTTTGCATTTTTGAAGAGCGTAAGAATATGGCAACGTACCTATGTTTTAATCTATTTCATTATATGTTTGAAAAGCTCATAAATCCTTAATAGATTCGTTTAAAATAAATCGTGATTCAGAAATAAATAATAAAAATTTAAAAGCTATATATATACAATATTATCTAACTAAGACGTTTCCATAAAAAAAATCCATAGTCACAACAGAAAAAACGGAATAAATATTATTTTAAAACGATTATTTTTTTAACGGTTGTTCTGATATCTGGAGGAAAGACTCTGAACTACCCGAACGAGGGTCGAGGAAATGGTTTTGGGGAGGGGGCAGGGGAGGTTTGTTGAAGGAAGTAAACACAAAAGGAATGTGGATAGTGTCCGCCTGACCCAAGCCTGGTGCTTTGGGCTAAAGGCAGATAAGAGAAGTCAGAAATAACTCATTAGCACATTTATGCTACAGTAGTATTGACGTTTGTCTTGAGAAGTCACAATGAATACTTCGGGATTTGACAGAAGAAGAGGCTATATATAAATCACATCTACATTTATGCGCCCCACGTAAGAAAAGACGAGGAATAGAATTAAAATAATATTGGAAACAAAGGTAGTCTACAAATTTATTAATTTAGAACATGTAATTCCAATTTAATAATCTATTTTTCAAGTAAAATATGTAAAGCTGAATTTTATATATTAATCTATAAAATGATAATTTACAGCTAGAGAAAATATCAAATACCTTCCTAATAAATTGGGATTTTTTAAACGATGCCCGATTGAAATATTCCAATAAACTAAATTTAGGATTTGGGATATATTAAAGGTGATATCGAAACAAATATGCCAGCGTTTGCCTGTAGTGTGTATGGGAACACCTCAGTGAAAACAATAATGTGTTGAAAAACATTCATAAAGAATCATTCTTTGACAGGTTTAAAAACTATTTTTATATCTTGCAACTTTGTTTTTGATAAATCCTATCAATGACAATTTAAAAAAATCCTATATAAATAAAGATATAAATACTGTATCTTTCTTTATTTGTTCTAAACATATCTTTCTTCCAAGACTACTATAGGCTGTCGTGAATCCTAACTGTATATTACAAACTTGTGAAAAAAACCTAAACTGTAATGACGTACACGCTAAGTTCATTTAACGTGGTTTCCCGTTGACATAGTCATCGGGGTTCAAATCCCGGCCGGGTGTAGCTATGGTATTTTTTAAAATGTTTTCCATACACGTCTTCCTTGAAAATTTGGGTACATTTTAACTAAGTTTTACTTTACCCATTCCAACTCTATTAGCTTTATTAAAATGCATGTTTCCCGGATAGGTATTAAGACCCCGAGAATAAAATAAGGTAATTTTTATTAATTACAGTGCCTACAAAAATCACTAAGAGACTTTTTTATTTTTATACACCCACTTTGGTGGCCGCGTGATCTAAAGCTCTACTCTCGCAATAGACTATAGACTGTCGATGACGGGGAGTTTAAGGTTCGAATCTAGGTCGGGTGTACTGAGGGTGGTTTTCCAAAATGGTTTACTACTCTCCCTCCACGTAAATGAGGGCATACTTAATAGTGATATAACCTTCCTAATCCCAAAACCCTTAGCTTAATTAGTACATAAGCATAACACCCGAACGGGTAGTAAGACGCAGTGTTAAAGAAAATACTTTTTACCGTATTTTTCAATTTTAATTTTTCATACCATTAAAGAGCATTTTGGAGACAATTGCAAACTGATTTTAATTGTAATAGAAAAAAACCAAAGTTGCTGGAGGCAGATAACGGTGATCTAACTGAGAGTCCACACATCACATCTATTGAGACTGTAGTTGTGAATGATGTTAGTTATGCCGTTCCATCAGAACATTACTTTGATATGGATAATTATAGCGCTTTTACAGAACCACAAAGGTAGGTGGATCCAAAAGACACATTTTAATATAGTTCATTTAGACTGTTTTTTTTATGTTTATCAGACTATTCATATTATAGGCCTGCTTATAAACTAACACTGGTAATAAATTAAAATGTTATCAATGTTGACCAACAAAAAATTGGTGTATTTTATATAAAACCCTTCTTACCAGAATCTACCATTGCAAATCATAAAACCAAGCTAAGAATGAGCAAGCTTTAAATAAGCTCAATGACTATTTAAAAAAAAAAGTTTGTAATCAGATCAATATTTTTACAAAAGGAAAATAAGTTTATTTGTATATTGAATGGATTGCAATAAAACCTTGTAATAAAAAATAAGTCTTCCTTTGCACAAAAGTGATGTACAGTATAGGATCTTTGTTTTAACGACGGGGCTAGTACTATTCCGGGGCAAGGTGGCCCAGATATAATAAATATATACGTACATAATATGTAGTGCTTAAAAATAGCATAATCACGATCATCAACATATCTTAAACAGTGGTGGATTCCGGAGGGGGCGATAGGGTTGATCTCCCCCCCCCCCCCCCCGGAAAGAAAAAATATCGAAAATATTGATAATAATATCTTACTTTAATTTTGTAAAGAATTACGCTACCATTTCCCTTGCCAAACTCCTTCATAACCTAACATCAAAATAAGAGTTTGGGAAATATCTTGAATAGGAATTTGTCACAATTTAAATCACAAATCTTCTCTGAAAGTTTCCTGGATTCGGCTGATGTGCCAAGCATACTTCTAGCTGGAATAAATTTCATGTGAGGGAAACATTTCTTTACAGCGCAGAAATTAGTACATTTTTAACTTCAAATTATAATAATCTTAGTTTTGCCTGGAATACTGATACATTGTTTGCTAAATTTTGTAAAGAATAACGCTACCATTTCCCTTGCCCAAACTCCTTCATAACCTAACATCAAAATAAGAGTTTGGGAAATATCTTGAATAGGAATTTGTCACAATTTAAATCACAAATCTTCTCAGAAAGTTTCCTGGATTCGGCTGATGTGCCCAGCATATTTCTAGCTGGAATAAATTTCATGTGAGGGAAACATTTCTTTACAGCGCAGAAATTAGTACATTTTTAACTTCAAATTATAATAATCTTAGTTTTGCCTGGAATACTGATACATTGTTTGCTAAATCTGAGATGTAATTATTTTTCTCTTGATTTCTTCTGAAAGTTTTCAAAACCTTGCCTCTGCTGCAGTAAACACGGTCACCATATTTGGCCTCGGTTTCCATTGAGGAATCCTTTGAATTGTCGGTGATTGAGTCCTCTGATTTAATGAAGTTCTCTGTTTGCACTAATGTCCGTATCAGATTTCTTTAGCCCAGATATTTTACAACCAAATTTTACTGGTGTAAGCCTATAATGCAGTGATATGCAATAAGTGTGTTGGCGTGGCAAAGTTATCACATATGCTTTGTGAGGAGAGACACTATTCCATTGTTTGCTCTAATCATTGTAGACAAATTTATACAAATACCTTTTTGATGCCTTGCAGCCTTGATCTGTCCATCCATGGAGTACAGAAAGACGAGTTATTAATAAATTTAGAATTCTTACGTCACACCTGGAGCAAATATGCTCATTTGAACGGTTGATGTTATGTCAGAGAACTCATATATGGCTAGTGAAAAAATAGATGCCAATTTTTTGAAATTTTCAAAAATTTCGATGCAATAATACGTGCAATATCTGTGACACTGCGTTACATAGATATTCAATCAAGACATATTTACTCAAACTTCTTCACGCAATTAACACAAGGTTTTTACGATACGGCTATCAAACAATTATTAACAAAGTCCCCATAAATAAACGGACTCGATGTCATAGCTGCTGTTGAAGTATCGGTAGATTTACTAAGCATAAACTTTAAATGCTTTCGTCCCTTAATAAAACTTTTAATCATATTTCGCTGACAACCTAGTCTAAGTAATATGAGAATATGCTAGGAATTTATTTTGCAAATTTCATTTAGTTGGTTGGCCGCAATAAATGGCATGGCGGGCCATGGGTTGTGCACCACTGTCTTACCTTATCCGTGAGAAAAGGGTTCATTTTTGCCTTAATATGTCCTACTCTTCTAGAAGTCATGCTGCTGTAGTTTCTTACAATACTAAAACTCCTCTATATAAAATACACAAAGTAATGTACCAAGCTAGTCCCGGGAAGTTTACTAAGAAGATGGAGATGTGAAGACTTCGTCAAATTGAAAGAACAAGAAGTCTGCCTGCAAAAGTGAAGAAAAAGAACCCATTTAGACCTAGGTTGTCTAATAATGACAAAGACTATGGGCCTTGTGCTCAGAAGCCTGATATGGTTACGGAAAAATTTGATAGAGAGAAAATTAGATGTATTGCTACTTTACCAAGCACATCAGAGCAACGTGAGGAGCTTGAAAGAGGAACACTTCTCCAAAGAAATAGTGGTCGATGGAAAGAAGTACGGTGAAAGCTGCTCACTGCCTCTAACTTTGGACCCGTTTGTCGAAGACTTCCTCACACATCTTGTGAAAAGGCTGTTCAAGGTATGCTCTATGATGATTTTGACACAGATGCAATGCTGTACGGTAGAGATGATGAGAAGAATGGTATATTGGCTCTTGAAAATAAAATGAATATTAAAGTTGAGCCTTGTGGGCTCTTTGTTGATCCGGAATTATCTTACTTGGGAGCAACTCCCGATGGTCTAATAGGATCTGACACCATTATTGAAGTGAAGTGTCCACCCTCAGCAAGGAACATGACACCAGAAGAAGCTGTTTTAAAAAAGAAAGTTTACTTTTTGAAACATAAGCAAGGACAAAAGAGAAATTACGCGCATTAACAAAAACACACTACTATCAAGTGAAAGGCCAACTTCATGTGACCAGGAGAAGTTATTGCCTTTTTTTTATGGAAAAATGTGGGTATAAAGGTCGAGAAGATTTTCAGAGACGATGCATTTTGGGCTAGCCACATGGAGAAAAAACTGAGCCAGTTCTATCTAGATTGTCTCCTGCCAGAGCTTGTAGATCCAAGACGCAGACGATCCATGCCGATTAGAAATCCACCTTACATAACAAAGGCTATTGAAGACAAACAAAAGGCTGACAAATGTAAGGCAATGGCCCTTGAGAATTCCAATTCAAAACCTAAAGTGAGGCGAAAGCTTTAGTTATTAGGCTTCCAAACGCAAATATAGAGATAACTCCCCTTACCTCAATTTTGACTTGTTTTTTAATTGTTTCGTGATTATGTGCTAAAAAACAAAATATATAATCTCTAAAATTATGAATAGTTATAAAATTAAAATTGTCGACTGTGTTTGTTGAAAAGTTACCTAAACTCAAATGTCTTGTATTCTATGGTGATTGTGATCGTTTTATAGAGTTCTATATAAGGGTGTGTCAAATAAATTGCTATTTGCTTCCCATAAAATTATATAAAACAATTTTTTTAACTAATTAATAAAATAATCACAACATTTCTAAGTGGTCAAATGCGGGTAAATGATTGTTTCGGAGCGTATATTGACATTTCGAAAAACTTTTATCCAACTATGTTTTTAAATTTCATATAATAACTATAGTATGAAGAGAAATATGTTGAATATATTAATGCGAATGTGTTCAATTCATTATTTTATAAAATTACTGGTGAATGTATAGAATCACCAAAAGTAAAAGTAATTTACCAGTAATTTTTTTAATATACCTATCCACTTTGGTGAAAGTATGAAACATCAACGGTATTTTCTACATCTACCATTGATTTTATAAAACATATAAGTTATGCTGAATATATTATAAAACATAACTCAAAACTAATCAAACCTTTACTTAGCTTATTAACATTAACCAGTGACTGATGGTAATTTTATAAAATCACCGGTGACTTTATAAAATTTTCAGCGATTGAAATAGTGTTTTTGTAGATTCACCCAATGTAAAAAATACGAAAAGTAGCAACAGATGAATAAAGGCATCTGATTGGCTGAGCGTTTGAGTCACTCAGTACACAAGCCAGCTCGTTAATTATATTCTCAAAGATAATGGAAGATAATCTTAGTTGTTAAAAATTAGGTAATATGTTAGAATTTGGAAGAATAAATAAACCTTAAAAATACACACCTATACAATCAACATTGTTACTCTACTTATTAAAAATAAATGGTACGGACGACGGTGCACCGCACAGTCTTTCTCCATCTCTCATATTAAAATGGACTGATTTACTAAAAACTTGTAATAGTTGTGAAACGAAATAATAGATTCCCCATATTTTTACAGAAACACTCCACCAAAGGTCATAAAGGAAATAATATACACTGCTAGCTATTTAATTCTTTACTCCATGGCAATAGATTATTCAGAACACTTGCAGAAATGTAATGTCCACCAAAGAGCATAATAAATTTCATATTTAAAAGATCTCCAAATTTATGTTTTTATATTTGCTTATATCTCAGAAACTATTGGTTTTTTGAAATATGTTTCGAATAAAATATTTGTTATTTTTAACAGTACAAAAAAAATACAGTTCTAAGTATTTTCGTATCTCAAATAGTAGCGGAGAAATGATCAAAATTGGAAATTAACCCTTATGTAAAGTAACCTTAAAGTCACTTTCATAGGAAATGTAAAATTGCCATTTTGTTTGTAATATTAAACAATACGTAAATAAAAACATTAAACAAAACATTTGGCTCTTCACTAAATATTAAAATAAAATAAACATATGTTTGTAATAATTTTCAAAACAATTAGGAGTTTTAACTTTTATTTATTTATATTTTATCTCTAGAAAAAAATTATTTCAATAAATTTATTTTGTGTAAGTGAACTTATCTAAAACTATGCAAACTAATATAAACATCCTAGGCCAAACCTAAATACACTTTAATTGACTTGTACCAATTAGAATAAAACTCTGGTAGTCCGAGATTCCGGATAATCTGATCAGGGGGCCATTTATTGGCATTCCTTTACCCATTTCTTGAGTTAGCCACAAAAAAAAGTGCCCCATTAAACTTGGCAAACAATTACTATTTCAATGTTCGACGACTATTCAGATATTAAATTAATGTTGAGGAACCAAAAAATTACATTTTAGAATTAATTTCATTTCTGTCACTAATGCTTTTCCAACTACAAACTTCTTAGCTAGTTTAGTCGCAATTTTACAATTACCGAGACATTTTAAAACTTCCAGTTTTTTTCCATAGACGTGTCCACAGAAGGGCACAGGTAGGCCCCCCTTTTGTTCAATGAGGCAGGCACGCACGCACACACACACACAGCTGTAAGAAATCATTGCTTCGTGTGAGAAGGATGCATATAATTATTATTACAATTTAAAAATAGCTCTAAATAACTTCCAGAGTCTTATGATTTGATCGCTCTTAATAAAATATAAAGATATGGAAAAAAAAATCCAGGAATGGACTACTCTGAATAGCTTCCATAAAGAAAAGCTATATTTAAATATATTCTTATAAAAAACTTTGGGTCAGTGGCGGTGGAATCGACGGGTAAGGGGGGGCACTGCCCATGGGACGAATTAGCCCCCCATGGAAAGAAGTTTCTCTCTCCTAGATACATTTCACACACTTCGACAGTATTGAATATTAAACTAAAAGATTGCCTTAAATAGAACTCAAAATGATTTCTATGTGCATTAAATTTTCAAAAATTAACTGGAGAAGACCACACCCTATAGCTTCTAGAATAATGTAACTGTAAGAAAAAAATCAGTTTAGAAGCGCTCTTAAGGTGAGGTAGAAGGGATAGCAAGTGTTTTTACAGTTTTTATAGAATTGAAAGTTTTTGGCCAAAATAAATCAAATATTTCTCCAGTAGCAACATAGAGTTTAGTTTTCTGCACATGCTAATATCGACAGATCTTGAATATCTGTCAAGGGTGTCCTGGAATTTTGTCAAAACTTTTGAAATAAAGAGAAAAAGTTTTGACAAAATTCCAGGACACTCTTGACAGATATTCAAGATCTGTTGATATATTAGCATGTGCAGAAAACTAAACTCTATGTTGCTACTGGAGAAATATTTGATTTATTTTGGCCAAAAACTTTCAATTCTATAAAAACTGTAAAATTACTCGCGCACCCTTCTGCCTCACCTTAATAGCTTCTAGGGTCATCTAAATAAATAAATCGAGGCAAGGGCCACTCAAGATAAGTTTAAAATGGTTGTAATTTTGAAGAATTTTCTTGCTATAAATACTACTAATGGATTTTGAAAGCCTTTAATTTTTAAAAATTGGCCAGTGGAAGATCACTTCAAACATCTGTTAGAGGCATCTACTTAATTTTCGGTAATTAATATAAAAATATTGTTAGATATAGGACTCTTGAAAAAGCTACATAGTAAATGAGTAAATACAGCATTTGACAAGTACAATCCAGCTCTTGGAAGCGTCTATCCCTTAGACATATTGATAGTCATTGCAAAAGCAACTTTATTTTAACTCACATTAAAAAAACCATGTCTTTTAACGTAAACTGAGTATGCTATGACAGAAGTCGCAAAAAAAAAAATCCTATCCACTGAGACCTTATTCATCGCTGTAGGCTGTGTGTAAGTTGAGAAAAAGGAATGTTGACAACAGAAATAATATATACGATAACATTAAATATTATCAAATAAATAATATTTATTGAGTATAGAAAAACATGAATATGATTACGATCAAACATTCTATAACAATCTTGCCAAAACAACCAAACAACCTGCTTTGGTATCCGCATGGTCTAAACTTTAAGGCATCGCTCTTGAAATAAACTGGACTGCCGCAGACGCAGAACTTGGGTTCGCATTTTGGCTGGTTGTACTGAGGGTGGTATTTCATAAACACTTTTTCACTCTCCCTTCACGCAAATGTGAGTCCACTTCCTCTAAATTGAACCATTCCTATCCCTAACTAGTTAGCACATTTAATACACATGCATGTATACCTAAAGGGTAGTAAGGTGTGATGATAAACAAATAAAATAAAACAAACAACCCAAACAGAATGTATGATTTCACTAAAATAAAGAACACAACACAACACTAATATTCTATCTAAAAGAGATCACCTTTGCTTTTTCAAGAAAAAGCCTACATCAGTTTACATTCCTGACTGTTATCAGTAGTGTAATTCAATGGTGCTCAGCAAAGCTGGGCCTATCGTAAGTTTTTTTTTTGCGATATCAGCATCTTTCACTAATTTAAATCATTTCTATAATAGAGTAAGGGTGAGAAGGGTTTAAAGTGAAGGTGCACTAGCAATTGAATGAAAATATGGAAAAAATTTATTTTATAAATTACGACCACAGTATTTTTTATTTGAAGATTTTTTATCGTACATTTTATGAACACACTGATTTTTCTACAAACTAAACTAAGTCTAGAGCAAAAACATCACCCAGTTCTCCAGCCGATAATAACTAACCAATGATATACTTTCAATCATGCCTGGATTAGAACCCGTGATCCCTAGGTCAGTAGGCACACGCGTTACCTACCGGCTGTTCTAAAGTGTACAACTTCCCTAAAATAAATTTGACTGAAATTCAAATCTTAACTTGATTATCAATGAATACAAGATGTAATGAAGACTTGAAGACTGTTCCAGATTTAAAAAAAAAGCGTTATCCTTTGTAATAAATTACTATGTCATGGGAAAATATATTTAAAAATCTTTAACATTGCCTAGCCTTTTAATCTAGGAAACTAAAATTGTTTTTGCTATTATATGAATGTAAAATTGAATACACTTTGTACATGTACTATAAATTAGTGTTTGGACGAGATGTGGTGGCATTGTCCTAGTCTAGAGTACAGTTTTCAACGTTACCTACCAATTCAACTGTCTAAAATCACTCGAGATCATGCGGATCTGAAGTCGTGACATATGCTCTACCACTTCAAAATGCCACAACGTGTCAAGGGAAAGGGGCCTTCTAACCAATATATATATATTTATTTATATAATTAAATTTGAACGATTTTTGTAATCTAACATAATTAACCCTTGTTAACTCAAAATATATTTAAAAAAAATCATTAGTCGACTGTTTCATGTTTTGCTAAAAGTTTTTTAAGAGGTTTTACAATTTTAATTTTTTTTTTTTACTTCGTGTAAAACATGTCAATTTCAGACTTTAAAAGCGTTTTTACTATTACTACAACGGCCATAAAATTATTGGTTTTCCCGCACGATTGAAACAAGACTTGTGACGTTAAATAGATGGTGCATCGTTACACGGGGGCATAGGGGCCTAATGTAGATTCTAACACTTTCATCAAAATAAAGTCTCAATCATTTTTTTCTCTAGGTTATATTACTTTTACTAGTTGGATTAGTGAATGGTATAAAATATAGTATTTTTATTTTCTGAAAATAGATATGTTCGTTTATGAACTACAAAATGGCAACTTTACTTAGGTGGTAGAAAAAGGACCACGCTTGGGCCGAGACCTTTGGTTAAACAAAGACAACCAGTCCAGCGCCTGTAAGAACCCGAAAGAGCAAACGAAGAGTACAATGCCGTTTTACTATTCTTTTCTTTCTTTAAACTGCTGTCCTCCCCAAGATAATTACACATCCCTTCTGTGTGCTCGAGAGTGTTGTCTCTTGAAGAAAGAATGACAGAGTAAAAGAGGACTAGGCGATTGTCAGTTCACCGAGTATTTCCTCTCTATACTGGATGACTTGTCTCTGACGTATTCATCTAAGCTCCACCTCCCTCGCACACGCACGGGCTGCGCAACTTCAGACCTGGCATTGAGCTTTCAGATAATATCCTCTTAACAGGCAGTAAAACGATGTGATTCAATTTTTTTTCTATTTTAAACTACAATTGTTCAAATATCATTAATCAGTACTACTATTAAATGTATTGTTTAAGAAAAAACAATAGTTATTAAATTATTTTTATTGTAAATAACTTGCCAGATACCCATTTTGAGCAAAAACATTAAAGCTATTTTGAAAACATTTAAAATGTTATAAAAAATCAGTCTTTGGTAAACTACCCTTTAGTGAATTTTCCCCTAAAAAAACAGTGTATATTTCTATTTGTCATTTTGAAAACTCCCCAGATTTACATATTTAACAAAATCGTTAAAGCCATTTTCGAAAATCTTTTGACTTAACAGAAATGATTATTCATTAAACTGTACTAAAATCAATTTTTACACAAGTGTACATTGTTATTTGTCAGATAAAACACTATCTAGATATACAATTTAAACAAAATTGGTAGAGCCTTCTCAAAATATTTGTAATTTTCAAAATTCACTCTTAAATAAACTACCGTTAATATAAAGATAAGTGTCAAAATCAACACAAACTCCCAAAGTATAGCCGTTGAATATATATGTAGATATACATTCCATGGTATAGCCATTAAATTTTGAACAAAATCTTTCAAACAATTTATTATTTATATTCAAAGAAATCAACTTTTTTAATTCAGGAGAAAATAAAACGTAAAGCTTCATCATAATCTCTAGGTTGAAAATGTTCATGATTACAAGAAAGCTTTCTCTCTATATTAGAAAATAAAAATCCATAAAAAATAAAGGTTAAACTACATTTAAAGCATACCTTCTATCTTGTGAATAGTTATTTCTTAAAAGTCAGACATTTAAATATAAAATACAGTTGTTATTTAAATTCTACATAAGATTCAAATTAATTTTTCTACTATATATTACTTTTCAAATTTTGATTAAAATATGTTGGGCAACTATTTTACATTTCTCAGCTGTATAGCTAGGACCATTTCAAGTAAAATAAAATTTTTACTCAGCACAAAAGTGTATCTATTAACTGAACCTAAGAAATATATTTTTCACTATTTCAGAATATTATGAAAAAAAATTACTACTTAGTGAGCCATGGTCCGGGATATAAAGGGCCTCGTTATTTTATAATTAATAATTTCCATTAATGAGAAAATGTGTGTCTTAAATTCTAAATGTCAATGAAAATAAGTTTTATAATGCACAACTTTATTGTATATATATATTAATCAAACCTTTATAATAATATAGAAATATAGGAAAATGGTAGCTTTATACCCATGCACACCCTTCCAGGTCGAACACATTCCATAAAAGAAGCTCAACTATGGTAGTTATGTTCTTACACTGACCACGTGGGCAAGATAACCATCGGGACCGACAGTTGCTCAGCAATCATTTTTAAGATAGCGATAAGAAACGTTTTAAGAACTACTTAAATTTAAATTTACTGAATATTGAGAAAAGCAGTGTATACTATTATTATTTCACATAGTAAACCCCGTCAGAAAAGGTCACCAGCCTTGTCCATATAAAATAGAAACGTCATCAACACGGTAATAATTTTCAAATTGGGTGACACTAAAACTCAAATATAAGAAATGTATATATCAGAGTAAAAGGGTATCAAAAGTAAAAAAAAAAACTAGTGTGTAAACCTGTTTCCAAACAAGATATCAAAACAATATTTATTTATACTTTAAAGTAAATTAATTACTAAGGTGTAAAATATTGCGTGAAAAACAGTTTGAAACTAAACCCATTTACAAACTTTGGAAATCCTTAAATATAATATGACACTATAACTTTGTGTTATAGTTAATCATTTTTCTGGCTAAACTATTAATGTTCTAAACTTCATGTTTGAATGCTAACTATACATTAATATCATAATAGGAAAAATCACAACCTTTTTTGGGGAATCGAGGCATGCGCTGAGCTTGGCCCATTAATTAACTCTGATCTTATTTTGTATTGATTTTTATCTTGCAAAACTATTAAGGCGCAAAACGCCATACTTGGGTGCATGGTGGTGCGAACCAAAACTTTTATATTGGCATTAAAAGAATAACATTTTAATATTAGGGGGCTATTCTTAACTTTTCTCACCCCCCCAAAAAAAACAATCGTACAGTCTCTGGAGATGGTTTGTAAAACTTGGTTGCAAAATGGTGCTAGATAGGTGGAAAATATGGCATATTTACATTCTAATTTGAGGGTGTTAGAGCTGGAGGGATAGTGTGGGAATAACTGGTCGAATATTAGAATAAGTGAGAAATTTATGATACAATATTGCGTTTTTTTTTATTTATTAACTGGTGCTTCAAAGATTAAAAAAATACTTGTTGCCCCTTCCGGAACTCAGAAATCAGACTACTTGCTCCAACATTTTTGGTTCTAACTTCCATCATATTTGTGATAGAAAGGCCTACACTGTATCAAATATAAGGACAGTTAAACTATCTACAGTAGTTGTATATAATAAAATGAACGTAATCTGCGTGGTGCTATCTACAAAAATGGGAATGAAGCTTTAAATATTAAACTCAACACAGCTATCAATGACTAGGATGAGCATGCCATTGATATTAGTTACCATTGGATATGCTGAAAAAATATGTAAGTTAGTGCTAAGGTAGGCTACAAACACTACGTGTAAAGACTCTACAACATAAGCTGAAGCATAAATTGAATTTATTAGTTTCATTCTTGAATGTCTACAAAAGTGGGCTATAAATATGGCTGTCATCCAAACCACTTATGAAAACATACGAGCGATGAACAACATGGTTAATCCTAGGATATCTCGGAAACAAATAAAGCAAATATTCATTGACAACATTGGTGATGTTGAATTCCACTGACCAGCTCGAAGAAACTAACCGGAAATAGCTTATTAAAAAAAATAGATGTTTCTATCGATGTAATATATAATTGTGGTAATGATACGGATGTGAACATACGGTGTTCTTATGATGCAGCTCTTTTACTTTGAAAGTGCATAAATTACGCTCAACAATGGAAGTTCACAAGAAAAATGCACACGCCTAAGTATTTCATTTCACGTGAAGTGTATGCATTCTATATATGGCTTGTTAGTGGGAGAGAAGAAATAATTTTCTCAGAAAGAAAACCAACCGCTTTAAATAAAGCAGCCATGAGTATCTCACAAACTGTTATGGCTATGACATCCAATGAGAGACAAATGTACCGTTCTTGTACTGACAATATGCAGCCAATACACGTTTAGGCCTCAACAAGTTGCCATAGGAATGGGAATTTACCAAGCCAGTATCGTCAATCTGCTGCATGGACTGTGCTTCTCGATCAAGTATAACTGTCTTCTCGGTATGAGGCTCAAATCGCAGTGCGATATGGATTATGCCTGCAAGAATAATGGAGTGTATCTACCTGAAAATATGGTCAAGAGCCGATATATATTTTTCGCAGCAGACATTGTAGGTTTATGGAAGTTACCTCGAATGGAAAAAAAATTACACATACCACAGTGCTGGCCATTTATCAGCGAAAAGAAGCTGATGACAGTACACAAGTTCAACTGTGGAAAACGTCAGGAAATTGTGCATTATACCTTCCTGACCGTTCAACTGTTATTAAATATTGTTTTATGCCATCCAAACAGATTCTAAAATTCAAAACTTATCCTGACTTCAGCCCTGCTTCTGTAAGCCACCCTGATATTACCGGCATGAAGGTATGGCTTTTAGGGAAGGTATCCTCAATATCATAGGTGCTTCCCTGCAAGATGGCACACAATGTGTAAGTGAAGACATGAGTGGAAATTCAAATATTCCAACATGGGCAACCTTCATTTCTCATATAACCACAACTTTGACAATAACTGCAGATCGTGTTACCTCATTGATACCTGCACCACCAACAGAACTGCTAACTGTTCTACTTCAATTACCAAGTATTAATTATCTAGTAATGGGTCCACAAAAATCCAATACTTTGCCAGGATTTCATGCCTTCAATGACTGTGTTACCACAGAACGTTTTTCAGGCAAAGGAAATTTGGAAATGTGTTGAAGAGAGAATATAAAATTTTGTCTGCAAACTTTATATGCCATGATCTACAGCATCGACAGTGGGAGAAGTAAGATGGTATATTTAAAAAAAGCGGAATTTGAAAATATTCCAC
Organism: Timema cristinae; assembly: GCA_039000515.1. NCBI lineage: Eukaryota > Metazoa > Arthropoda > Insecta > Phasmatodea > Timematidae > Timema > Timema cristinae. Next base: position 9,176,559 of record JBCFYV010000024.1, read on the forward strand.
CAATGTTGTCTGCTCTAAAATTCTCTATATTGAGGGCTATTTTATCAGTGCATAATTTTTAACAATGATTTTACTGCGCATCCAAATATACCATCTCCTGAACTGGGCTATGGTTGGGAAGCTAGTAATAGTTATTATGTCCCGAAAATTACAGAGATGCCACCTACACCTTCATAAATATTAGAGCTCATAAAATGCTGTTGAAAAACAAACTGTCTCTCCAAATTGTGCTCCTGTTGCCGTAGTTATCTCCCATGCACTGATATGTGTTTGTGTACAAATGATGAGTCTCACAAGTGTAGAAACACTAGCCCTCTTTATTTGCATGATGATGCAGACGGTGATTGTGACGACTTAGAATTCTAACGTACAGTAATAATTTTCTATTATTTTTATTGTGTATTTTTTCTATTTACACTGAATAACAAATGCATGAGCAAATTAACCATATTTTCGTGAACTACTATAAGAAATATGGTTCAGTAAATGTTTCAACTTATATTTTTTTACTTTCCAAACAAAGTTTTTGCAAGACCAATTAATTTATCGTAAGCCTTGAATGTAAAAGATTTTTCCTAATGCTTTTATTTAGAGTTAAACACAGTTATTTTTTTAAAGTATAGCATTTTTCGAATCCAATAATGCCATTGAACAAGTTAAGTTATTACATTAATGTGCACATCTGCTGAGGGAATATTAATCTAATGTTTTCATCGCTGCTGGATAGATAACCACCTCTGGGCCTCTTAATGTCTGTGATAGGGAGGCCGTAAATATTTAAAGCTAAAGAGAGTTAAACAAGCTATTATAGTTGCTACCATTAGTTAATCTAAAAACATTCATTTGCTTACTACCACCAAAACTAATATAAAAAAAAGTTAAACTGTTTATCGTTTGTTAATATTTACGGAGGAAGTTAATACATGCTGTCGGCCAAATTGTAGTTATATTTATTAGCTTTAACTTTAGTTATTGTGGACTTTTATATAATAAAATCTATGGAATTTACAGCCAATAATGTTGTAATAAGTAACATGATATTTACCCTCCCCCTGCGCCATAGATTACCAACCATATCCCTCCCCCCATTCCCCCTCTTCGCATGATTTTTGGAAGTGGCAACATGTGTTTTTGAACTATATGGGGTGCCAACTAATAAATATAAAAAAGGCAATACCCGTATCACAAATTCATACGCCAAGCCAGTTGCTCCCCCGCTAGGAAAGTCCAACGACTTGATTTTTTTGTATCTTTAAATATTCTTTTCTCGCAAATCTTTTAGGGTGCATAACGGTGCAAAACATGACTTTTATTTTGGCACTAAAAAAACCCCCAATTATTAAGTTGGGGGGTTACACTTAACTTGGCCCCCCTCCCCCACTTTTGTCCATTTTAAATATTTTTTTTCTTGCAAAATGCCATACTTGGGTGCAAAACAGCACTTTTAAGATGGCATGGAAATAATATTAATAATATTTAGCACCGCGTCTTACTACCCGTTCGGGTTAAACGCTTTAAGTACTAATTACGCTAATGGATTAGGAATTGGGAAGGTTGAATTAGAGGAAGTGAACCCGCATTTGTGTGGAGGGAGAGTGGAAAACCATTTTAGGAAGAACCACCCCCAGTTCACCCAACCGAGATTCGAACCTCAATCTCCCCGTCCTCAGCAGTCAAGCTCAACACGACAAGCGCGTTAGCCAACTACGCCACCGAGGCGGGTGGCATGAAAAAAAAATCCAACATTTTGATTAGTGGGGGGCTACCCTTAACCTGGCCCCCCTTAACATAAAAAGTCTTACCGTCTCTTGGGTTAGGGTGATAAACGGTGCAAAATATATGCAAACCTGTGGTACATATAAATTTTAATTTTTATGGGGTGGGGGGCCAACTTAAGTGATCTGAGCAACCCCAGTGTCTCACCAATCCTTGATAACCTCATAGTCCCACCAAAACTCTCCTTGATAACCTCATAATCTCACCAACACTCTCCTTGATAACCTCATAATCTCACCAACACTCTCCTTGATATCCTCATAGTCTCACCAACACTCTCCTTGATATCCTCATAGTCTCACCAACACTCTCCTTGATATCCTCATAATCTCACAAACACTCTCCTTGATATCCTCATAGTTCACTCACCAACCAAACACTCTCCTTGATATCCTCATAGTCTCACCAACACTCTCCTTGATATCCTCAAATCTCACCAACACTCTCCTTGATATCCTCATAATCTCACAAACACTCTCCTTGATATCCTCATAGTCTCACCAACACTCTCCTTGATATCCTCATAGTCTCACCAACACTCTCCTTGATATCCTCATAGTCTCACCAACACTCTCCTTGATATCCTCATAGTCTCACCAACACTCTCCTTGATATCCTCATAGTCTCACCAACACTCTCCTTGATATCCTCATATCTCACCAACACTCTCCTTGATATCCTCATAGTCTCACCAACACTCTCCTTGATATCCTCATAGTCCTCACAACACTCTCCTTGATATCCTCATAGTCTCACCAACACTCTCCTTGATATCCTCATAGTCTCACCAACACTCTCCTTGATATCCTCATAGTCTCACAACACTCTCCTTGATAAACCTCATAGTCTCACCAACACTCTCCTTGATACCCCATAGTCTCACCAAAACTCTCCGCTTGATTATACCTCATAGTCTCACCAACACTCTCCTTGATATCCTCATAGTCTCACAAACACTCTCCTTGATATCCTCATAGTCTCACAAACACTCTCCTTGATATCCTCATAGTCTCACCAACACTCTCCTTGATATCCTCATAGTCTCACCAACACTCTCCTTGATATCCTCATAGTCTCACCAACACTCTCCTTGATATCCTCATAGTCTCACCAACACTCTCTTCTTCCTGGATCTTTCTGTCAGAATTATCTGAGGGGCAAACCCCAGCCCTGTCCCGTGAAGGCTTTCTCCCTCCCCTCTCATGAAAATCCTAGCCGTGCTCCCCAAAGTGAAGAGGTGCGAGGTATTTTCTTCCAACTGGAAAAAGTTATGAGGGCCTCAGATGAAATAAATAACTGTGGTGGTTCAACAACAAATTGTGATGACTATTTTTTAGTACAAAGTTATATGGATCTTGTCAACAAATTGCTTCAAATAGAGGATATAACAGTTGATTTGTTTGTAAAGCACATTCACGGACTCATCAAACTTTTGGGATCCTCTCGAGATACTTGTGCGAAAGATGCAATCAAGGAAGCCAGAGAATAGGAAAAAAACAACCACTTGTTGAGCCTCAATTTCCGTGAAGCTCGAATAAGAAAAAGGAAGATATTTTTTTATGAACTATGTATGCATCCAGACAACGTTCATATAACAACTTAGCACTGTGCGCATATAGTTATACATATTTTTACTAGTCAAATAAATCCACAATCAAATGCCTTTTTAAATAAATATGTTTATTTGAATCATTTTATATTTCATATGTGCAATAAAGGATTTCCCTTCAATTTCCCTCAGGAGTACTGCGAGGGTCACATTTTCAGTGAGCGTGGGCCTTCAGTCGGACCACACCACCTTGAACCATGCATCCATCGAATCGGGTTTCTAAATAGTTGGTGCAGGTGCCATCCATCCTCAGACAACAATGGAAACAAAGTGTGCACGACGACCTGGTGAAACATCGGGTGCTTGTACGAACGTCCATGGGGGCGTGTGAATAATAGCATATAGCGCCGCACCGTCGCCTTTCTAGTCATGCGCAATGGCCGTTATGATGTTATATCATGGACTCTGTTGTAAGGAGAGAAATAATAGATATTTCCTTTGTCTGGAAGCAAGCGTTTGTAGGTTATCATTTAATATATCGTAAAGTATATATAGAAAGTTACGATATATAAATCAAAATATATTGCTATTTTAATCATTCCGATGTATTGAATTGCAATGAACTGCTATTAAAATCGCTGGTGTTCTGTAATGCTAAATTATTCACTGCTTTTCACTTTGTGGTGTTTTATTTAAATGTTGAAAATAGCAGACAAATTTAGTTTATTAAAATATTAAAAAATCATCTCAGTGAATAAAAATAAAGAAAAATCGTCCAAATTATTTTGATACACAATCTTTGAAGCGTAGTTAGGTAAGATATATAAAAAATATTCATAAGTTGATCGATATATCTGATACTAAAATTTCGATATAAATATATTGATGTTTTTTGTAAATAAATTGATATATTTTTATAAATGTATTATTGCCACTTATGATATTATGTGTGCTCAGCAGATGGTGTCAACTATTTTGAAAAGCTAGCATCAGAAGATATTCGTTGTTTTACATTTTATGGTGGTTTTTTCAAAAGAAATTTCGCTCCGAAGAAGAGCTATGCGAATTTAACATTTTTCATTACAGAAGAAAATGAACCGTATTATAAAATTTTTGTTTGGGTTTGGGGTTTAAAGGCAAGGGAGGTGGGAAGCCGGGGGCAGGGGGAGGGGGGAGTTTGGCGAGAAGGGCCCCAACTTCAAAGACTAAGAAGATTTATACATATTAAAAGCCTCTAGAATCTAGAATATATTTTGAGTTTTGTTAATGTTAGCTAATTACAGTTCTCAAATGTATTAGATTCTACAAAAAATAAAATCTGTTATTATTTCCTATGAGTAATTATGAATCTTTCCTATTTGAGATACATTCTTATTTCCTTATCGACTCCATGCAGTTGTCAAGACTAGCTTTGATAGCTTTGCCAATTTAAATCCTGGTCAGATCGAAGTTATTAATTTCATAAAGTGATGCGAAAGAGTGTGTGTTGCGAGAGATTATGATTGTATAGTCGCTACTGTTTAAAATACATTTTTTGTAACTTCATTTTGATACTTTCCAAACATTAAATAAGGAAGTATTAATTATTAAATTTGTTAGGAAGGCTGGAAGCACCTTATACCCCTCCCCTCTTCAGGCCTTAAGATTGAATGATAAATCCCATTGTAAAATAAAACAATCGCTCTAGCGGTGAAAATAAACATGGAAGGCGAGAGGTCTACGGCCAGACTCGGCGAGCGACTAAAATATAAAATAGAACACATTGGTTGTAATGAGAGGTGGCCAGACTGGAGCGCGCGCGCTTGAAAGATAGAACTGGTTCTATTCTTCAAGCGCGCTCGCTCGAGCCGGTACAGTCTAGTTTACAGGTGCTAGGCAATATTATTGTATGTTGGTTCATTGAGTGCTAGGGAAGCTCATCATTTTGACATTTCTATTACGATCGATAAGTTTGGCACACTTGCTACTAACGGCCTAATTTAATTGGTAAGATCATAAACCATATATATATAAAATAAGAATCACCATTAGCGTGGAGAGAGGATGAGAAAACCACAACAGTAAATAACTTATCAGAAACAACCCTCAATTTACTGAACCAAGATTCGAACCTTTGCCTTCTTGCCCACAACTATCGAGAGCTATATTTACTTATCACGTGCTCGCTCGCTCACACGCTTGACAGTCTGGCCAAACCCCTTGTCGTAAACAAGGAAATGATGGCGCAGTGATAGATACGTATACGTCGGTTTTGAATCCATATCATCCTCACCAGTGGTCACGTGGACAAAATGTCAAGCTCATTTATAGTTTTAAGTTTAGAATATTAAACCTACAAAAGGAAAGTCTAATGCACCAAATAAATGGGCGGAGGATGTAAGAAAGAAAATATAGATCTACACTTACAGCTCATCGGCTGGTTTGTAGGCTAGACTGGGTTCCGAGTTTAATGAGGATGGTAATTCCTAAATGGTTTCCCATTCTGACTCCAATCGCAGGCTACATTTCATCTAACTTTGTTTTCTTAATTCCTACTCAACTAGAGTATTTACAGTAGCCCCATGACTTCTTTGGTGCTGAGTGACAACTCACAGCTGACGGCTTTAAAAAGTTACCAACTTATGTATCCCTACACCCAACCATATGATCCACAAAAACATGTGTTTAGCAGTTGTTACTTCTGACAGTCAAAATTTAGGTATATACCTAAATGTTGACTGTCAGAAGACAGCTGTCAGCTGTCAGTCAGCACCAAAGAAGCCACGGGGCTACTGTATATGCGGGTAGCTCGTATGGTTAGTAAGTCGTGATGCAAAAATAAAAGACTGTGTTGAAACTCAATTCTTGTAAATATTTAATAAAATTTAATAATTTTTACGCCACTAAGTAAGCCCGTCTCAACTCAGGGGGGAGTTATCTAAGTTGGCAGCAAAATTTATGTTTGTATTTTTCTAAGAGGCCTTTATTATTAAAATTGTACCGTAGATAAAACTGCGCTCGACGTAGCGCGGTGGCCCTGAGTCTTCAATGGAAAACAGTGGAAGTTAGTAGATAGTATGGCTTTGGGAAGTGAGACAAGCCTCAATTTTGCACATATTTGCATATATTCCCATTTTTGTTTAGGGCGGGCCCCTCACCACCAAATTAAAACAATATTCTTTTAGTGACAATATATAAATATTTTGTTTTGAACTATAGTAATTTTGCAATAAAAACATACTCATTATGAAAAAAAAAAAAAAAAAAAATTGCGTGGAGGGTAAGCCAAGACCCCATCTCTTCAGTATCGAGACTGTGGGAAGTTTCAGTTGGATATTATGTTTCCTAGACTGTCATGCCACCATAGTAGTTAAACTCTGGTAAGTTTGGTATTACACTGTCTTATTCCTTTTATAAAGCTATTTACTAAAATAAGTATTATGTAACGTTGACAATTCATTTTAAAATATTGTATAAATTAATATATTTCACAAATATATTTTAAAAAAACATTTTTTTTTATTAAATAACATGTGCTAAAGTTTTATCAAAGTAAATGACAATGTTTGAAACATAAGCAGTTAAAAATGTAACTAGACCTATTTTCCAAACGTGTGGGATGTGAAAATTTTGCACGCGGTAATATCGTAAACTCAGCAATGTGGCCAGTAATAATAACAAATAGTTGTGTGAACAGTAGACCTCACTCCCTTCATGCTCTTGACATTACTACACGTTTATGCTTTCTCTTTGGATTAGAAGTTTAAATCCCTCCAATAGTTTATACTTGAATTTGTAGGTGATATGTTTTTTCCCTTGATCAAGTTAAACAGAAAACAATTATTAATTCTAGATTCAGTAGTACTTTATAAAGAGATAGCCGTTTATCACGCGGTTTAAGACGCCAGTCTCACAATTTATGTCAACATTTAAAACAATATGCCCTATATAGATGATCGAATGCTTAGAATCATAAATTAAAAACACTCAGATGAGCTATAACGAAACAAAACAAACCTTTTGAGCGACGGTCATATTGAAATAGATGACAAGATTGAATAACTATATCCAGGCATAGTTCAGTTTAGGTTCAAAGAATATCCCTGGCAAATTTCGTTAAAACTGGTTTATGTATTTGATAATTAGCGCGTAACAAATATTTAGATCTACATAGGCCTACAGATTAAATGCCAATTACTCAAGATAAAAGAGAACCTCGCTTTGGTCGGTCAATTATGTCTGCCACACGTCACGATTCCTAGATTAATCCTACACACTCTGTGATTCACTATCAAACCAGAGATTATTATTGAAGTGTTCAATTATTGCTCATTAATCACTAACATCAATCTTATTGTGACATCCCAAGATGTCTGAAAGTGTTGTAGGATGCGATACAAATCAGCCAATGGTAAACTTAACAAGAAACTTCGGAATGGAAAACAACATAAAGAAGTCGACTCAAAGGTGGCTGTTTATAGTTCTCAGAAGCTCTAACAATGGCACAGTTTGGACACAACTCTAATACGAACACTCGATTCAGACTAACATTGTTGCCGTTTCTAGTTAATTAGCCACCAGTTTTAAGGCCTCAGTAATTACTATTAGCTTCCATATATATTTTACAGCCAAACTATCAGAGATAATTAGTCACCTGACCGGGAGTTGAAAGTTGAGATCTGGTATACAATCCAATGTTCACAGTAGTGCCTTATTTTACAGCTATCAAAGTTACTAGATTTACTTTTCACCTATTCATACGCCAAGTCGTGATATTCAGTTGTCACTCTTAATCTATTTTATAAATTCCTATAAAATAGCAATAATAATATGGTAAATTTTTTATCAATGTCAACCATTAATAAAGTTTTTTTAAAAAGTTTCTTCCTATTTTACCTCTACCATGTAATACAAATAATTGAATCGTCACTTAGGACGGGTTTGTATCAGTTTACGTAGATTCAGTAAATACATGTTGAAAATTGACACCTGTAGACGGGAATTGAAGCCAGAACCTTAAGGTGGGTGTGTATGGATTACGAGGCAGGGGCAGTATTTCTTGTAGTACTTACATCAAAACATTTTCTGGTCAAAATAAATCAAATAATTCTCCAGTAGAAACGAATAGTTTAATATTCTTCATATTGTGATATCAAAAGTTGTTGAATATCTTTGTATGGTGTTCTGGAATTTAATGACAATTTTTTATCTTCATTTAAAAAGTTTGTCATCTTACTACTGCTCTACCACTGAGATAACCAGGTAAGTCATTCATCATTCAAAGTTAGTGTACGTTTTAGTTCGAAATAATAATGTGCTAGTCCGCTAGAATACCAGCATACCAACAGCTTATGATTATGTTATCATTAGTATTACTTTGCTGCAATGGCCCTGGGATCTTAGTATATCTGGTCTTCTGCGCAAAAACATACTATAGTAAGAACACTATGGGAACAGTGTTACAGAAATAACACTTTAAGAACGGGGCAGCAGTAGGAACACTTTAAGAACAAGGGTGTCAGTAAGAACACTTTAAGAACAGAGGATGCAGTAGGAACAATATAAGAACAAGGGTTTCAGTAGGAACACTTTAAGAACAAAGGATGCAGTAGGAACACTTTAAGAACAGAGGATGCAGTAGGAACACTTTAAGAACAAGATTTACAGTAGGAACACTATAAGAACAGAGACTACAGTAAGAACACTTTAAGAACAGAGGATGCAGTAGGAACACTTTAAGAACAAGGGTTACAGTAGGAACACTATAAGAACAGAGACTACAGTAAGAACACTTTAAGAACAGAGGATGCAGTAGGAACACTTTAAGAACAAGGGTTACAGTAGGAACACTTTAAGAACAAAGGATACAGTAGGAACACTTTAAGAACAAGGGTTTCAGTAAGAACACTTTAAGAACAGAGGATGCAGTATGAACACTTTAAGAACAAGGGTTACAGTAGGAACACTATAAGAACAGAGACTACAGTAAGAACACTTTAAGAACAGAGGATGCAGTAGGAACACTTTAAGAACAAGGGTTACAGTAGGAACACTATAAGAACAGAGACTACAGTAAGAACACTTTAAGAACAGAGTATACAGTAGGATCACTTTAAGAAGAGTCTACAGTAAGAACCCTTTAAAACAGGGGTTACAGTAAGAATACCTTAAGACCCACTTAGGTTGCCGCATGGTCTAACGCGCTACTCTCGCAGTATTATTATTATTATTATTATTATTATTATTATTAGCACCGCGTCTTACTACCCGTTCGGGTTATACGCATTTACGCTAATGTGTAATGGTAGGGTGATTGTGAGATGAAATGAAGGACCTACAGTTTAACGTGGAATCCGAACCACGGTGGCGGCCTGGCATTCCCCACATTCACAAGATGGCTTGTCAGAGGTGAAGGACTCTCGCAGTAAGCGAGACTGCTGATAACAAGGAGTTTGAGGTTCAAATATCGGTTGGGTGTACTGAGAATAGTTTTCCCAAAATTGTTTTTCCACTCTCCCTCCACGCAAATGTGAATACACTCCTTATGATATAACATTCCTCATTTCTAAAACCATTAGCGAAATTAGTACATAAGTGAATAACCCAAACGGGTAGTAAGACATGATGCTGAAAAAAAGAACACTGCAAAAACAGTAGTAAAGTAAAAACACTGTAATAACGCTATAGGAACAGGAGCTACACTCAAAGGAAGTGTATCCACATTTGCGTAGAGAGAGAGAGGGGAAAATCATATTTGAAAAAACCACCCTCAGTACGCCCGACCGATATTCGAACCTCGATCTCCCCGTCATCGGCAGTCTAGTCTACTAGGAGAGTAGCGCGTTAGACCAGGCGGCCACGGAGCGGGTCTGCATGTACAGTACATTCGATATGGCAGTAATTTATTTAACAAATCAAACACAAATTCGGGGACAGAATAATTCTTACTACGAGGACTGTCAGCGAAAATCGAGGATAAATGATCGACACACACACACACACACGCACGCACCACACACACACACACACACACACGAAACTCTTGTATACGTCAGGTCAGGTGACCTGCTGCTAACTCGTTTGGTATCAATCAATTCGTGGACAATTTTAATAATATGGTTTAAAGGTATCGTGTTTTAAATTTATCCTGGGTATTTAATGTGCACTTCCAGTGAACAGACTGATTACATCAACATATGACTTATAAACTAACTTTAATCTAGAACAGATATGACAGCCAGCCCCCAGGCCATTAATTTATCACTGTGGAAGGTAAAACTCTAATTTCACCAATGGTGACTTGGTGGTCTAGAGGTACGGTGTCGGACTTCTGTGTTGGGGACCCGGGGTTCAATCCTCGGTCCCGGCACAGATTTATCTTATTTCCAAACCCTTCCTTCACCTCTGACAAGACGTGTATTAATCACAACTTGTGAATGTGGGGAATGACACGCCTCCCCGTGGTTCGGATCCCACGTTAAACTGTAGGTCCGCCATTTCATCTCACAATCACCCTACCATTACACTTTGGCGTAAGTGCGTATAACCCGAACGGGTAGTAAGACACGGTGCTAATAATAATAATAATAATAATAATAATAATAATAATAATAATAATAATAATAATAATTTCACAAACACAACACAATACAATTATGTATGTATATATATATATATATATATGCTTATAACTATCACAGTATACAGTATTACAACCTTACATTAAGGTTATTTAGTATCTCAAATAATTACAGGGGTGTGATCAAAATTGGAATTTTCAATTATGTAACATAGGCTCAAAGTAATTTCCATGGGAAAATGATGGTTGGCATTTTATGTGTGGTAGTAAAATGTCGCTAAATCCAAAATTTAATGAAAGTTGTTGGATAAAATTGAGTTAAACTGTTTTTGCCATTGAGTAAATTACCTTTGAGCTTAGGGTTGGATATCTAATTCCTAAAACTCTTCGGGGTAACTTTGAAAACCATTGATAGGCTACCAAACTTTAGCTCAATTGGTGAAATGGTTTCGGATCCAGGCTAAAATACAGACAGATATACGGTATCACGAAAACCATCCATGAAACGTCAACATTTATAAAAATCTCGAGTGAGGCTTTTTTTTGTCGATTACAATATTTCTAACTCCAAGGAATCAATACAAAATAAAAGTATGTTTGTATGTTCTATATTGTACTTCATTCCACGTTCCCAGTGTGTTCGATGCACTCAAAGTGAAGACATACTTCACTTTACAAGTCACAGAGTCGGGTTTGACGCTGGCCTCGGCAACGAATAAAGCAAGAACTCACCTGTCGTGGTTGCTTCATATCAGCGGCTCTTCCTTGCACCTCTTGCCACTTCATGATACGCACGGAGCACTCGCTCAACCTAGACTGAATCGACACGTCAGAGCACAATGGGCCACGACAATGCTGCCTACCGCTGTTGTTTGTTTCTGTGTGTGGGAGGGGAACAGCGGAACACGGCAAGGCCACCATTACAGCGCCCTGCTAGGAGGACAGGCCTCATGTACACTTCCTAGTGAGCATCACACCACGCTAGGAGGACAGGTCTCATGTACACTTCCTAGTGAGCATCACACCACGCTAGGAGGACAGGCCTCATGTACACTACCTAGTGAGCATCACACCACGCTAGGAGGACAGGCCTCATGTACACTTCCTAGTGAGCATCACACCACGCTAGGAGGACAGGCCTCATGTACACTTCCTAGTGAGCATCACACCACGCTAGGAGGACAGGCCTCATGTACACTTCCTAGTGAGCATCACACCACGCTAGGAGGACAGGTCTCATGTACACTTCCTAGTGAGCATCACACCACGCTAGGAGGACAGGTCTCATGTACACTTCCTAGTGAGCATCACACCACGCTAGGAGGACAAGCCTCATGTACACTACCTAGTGAGCATCACACCATGCTAGGAGGACAGGCCTCATGTACACTTCCTAGTGAGCATCACACCAAGCTAGGAGGACAGGTCTCATGTACACTTCCTAGTGAGCATCACACCACGCTAGGAGGACAAGCCTCATGTACACTTCCTAGTGAGCATCACACCACGCTAGGAGGACAGGTCTCATGTACACTTCCTAGTGAGCATCACACCACGCTAGGAGGACAGGTCTCATGTACACTTCCTAGTGAGCATCACACCACGCTAGGAGGACAGGCCTCATGTACACTTCCTAGTGAGCATCACACCACGCTAGGAGGACAAGCCTCATGTACACTACCTAGTGAGCATCACACCATGCTAGGAGGACAGGCCTCATGTACACTTCCTAGTGAGCATCACACCACGCTAGGAGGACAGGCCTCATGTACACTTCCTAGTGAGCATCACACCACGCTAGGAGGACAGGCCTCATGTACACTTCCTAGTGAGCATCACACCACGCTAGGAGGACAGGCCTCATGTACACTTCCTAGTGAGCATCACACCACGCTAGGAGGACAAGCCTCATGTACACTACCTAGTGAGCATCACACCATGCTAGGAGGACAGGCCTCATGTACACTTCCTAGTGAGCATCACACCACGCTAGGAGGACAGGCCTCATGTACACTTCCTAGTGAGCATCACACCATGCTAGGAGGACAGGCCTCATGTACACTACCTAGTGAGCATCACACCACGCTAGGAGGACAGGCCTCATGTACACTTCCTAGTGAGCATCACACCACGCTAGGAGGACAGGCCTCATGTACACTTCCTAGTGAGCATCACACCACGCTAGAACAGGCCTCATGTACACTTCCTAGTTAGCATCACACCACGCTAGGAGGACAAGCCTCATGTACACTTCCTGGTGAGCATCACACCACGCTAGGAGGACAAGCCTCATGTACACTTCCTAGTGAGCATCACACCACGCTAGGAGGACAGGCCTCATGTACACTTCCTAGTGAGCATCACACCACGCTAGGAGGACAGGCCTCATGTACACTTCCTAGTGAGCATCACACCACGCTAGGACAGGCCTCATGTACACTTCCTAGTGAGCATCACACCACGCTAGGAGGACAGGCCTCATGTACACTTCCTAGTGAGCATCACACCACGCTAGGAGGACAGGCCTCATGTACACTTCCTAGTGAGCATCACACCACGCTAGGAGGACAGGCCTCATGTACACTTCCTAGTGAGCATCACACCACGCTAGGAGGACAGGCCTCATGTACACTTCCTAGTGAGCATCACACCACGCTAGGACAGGCCTCATGTACACTTCCTAGTGAGCATCACACCACGCTAGGAGAACAAGCCTCATGTACACTTCCTAGTGAGCATCACACCACGCTAGGAGGACAGGTCTCATGTACACTTCCTAGTGAGTATCACACCACGCTAGGAGGACAGGCCTCATGTACACTACCTAGTGAGCATCACACCACGCTAGGACAGGCCTCATGTACACTTCCTAGTGAGCATCACACCACGCTAGGAGGACAGGCCTCATGTACACTTCCTAGTGAGCATCACACCACGCTAGGAGGACAGGCCTCATGTACACTTCCTAGTGAGCATCACACCACGCTAGGACAGGCCTCATGTACACTTCCTAGTGAGCATCACACCACGCTAGGAGGACAGGCCTCATGTACACTTCCTAGTGAGCATCACACCACGCTAGGAGGACAAGCCTCATGTACACTACCTAGTGAGCATCACACCATGCTAGGAGGACAGGCCTCATGTACACTTCCTAGTGAGCATCACACCACGCTAGGAGGACAGGCCTCATGTACACTTCCTAGTGAGCATCACACCATGCTAGGAGGACAGGCCTCATGTACACTACCTAGTGAGCATCACACCACGCTAGGAGGACAGGCCTCATGTACACTTCCTAGTGAGCATCACACCACGCTAGGAGGACAGGCCTCATGTACACTTCCTAGTGAGCATCACACCACGCTAGAACAGGCCTCATGTACACTTCCTAGTGAGCATCACACCACGCTAGGAGGACAAGCCTCATGTACACTTCCTGGTGAGCATCACACCACGCTAGGAGGACAAGCCTCATGTACACTTCCTAGTGATCATCACACCACGCTAGGAGGACAGGCCTCATGTACACTTCCTAGTGAGCATCACACCACGCTAGGAGGACAGGCCTCATGTACACTTCCTAGTGAGCATCACACCACGCTAGGAGGACAGGCCTCATGTACACTTCCTAGTGAGCATCACACCACGCTAGGACAGGCCTCATGTACACTTCCTAGTGAGCATCACACCACGCTAGGAGAACAAGCCTCATGTACACTTCCTAGTGAGCATCACACCACGCTAGGAGGACAGGTCTCATGTACACTTCCTAGTGAGTATCACACCACGCTAGGAGGACAGGCCTCATGTACACTTCCTAGTGAGCATCACACCACGCTAGGAGGACAGGCCTCATGTACACTTCCTAGTGAGCATCACACCACGCTAGGAGGACAGGCCTCATGTACACTTCCTAGTGAGCATCACACCACGCTAGGAGGACAGGCCTCATGTACACTTCCTAGTGAGCATCACACCACGCTAGGAGGACAGGCCTCATGTACACTTCCTAGTGAGCATCACACCACGCTAGGAGGACAGGCCTCATGTACACTTCCTAGTGAGCATCACACCACGCTAGGAGGACAGGCCTCATGTACACTTCCTAGTGAGCATCACACCACGCTAGGAGGACAGGCCTCATGTACACTTCCTAGTGAGCATCACACCACGCTAGGAGGACAGGCCTCATGTACACTACCTAGTGAGCATCACACCACGCTAGGAGGACAGGCCTCATGTACACTTCCTAGTGAGCATCACACCACGCTAGGAGGACAGGCCTCATGTACACTTCCTAGTGAGCATCACACCACGCTAGGAGGACAGGCCTCATGTACACTTCCTAGTGAGCATCACACCACGCTAGGAGGACAGGCCTCATGTACACTTCCTAGTGAGCATCACACCACGCTAGGAGGACAGGCCTCATGTACACTTCCTGTGAGCATCACACCACGCTAGGAGGACAGGCCTCATGTACACTTCCTAGTGAGCATCACACCACGCTAGGAGGACAAGCCTCATGTACACTTCCTAGTTAGCATCACACCACGCTAGGAGGACAGGCCTCATGTACACTTCCTAGTGAGCATCACACTACGCTAGGAGGACAAGCCTCACTCTTGTTTATAAAACAAATAGCACTTAAATTCGTTCTTACTCCCATTTACATGGACGTACCTTGTAGGTAAACTGAGGTTCCACACATTCAAAATAAACCTACACTCCAGAAATATGAACTAAGGTGATATAACTAACATTCAATTCAATGGTAAGTGTCTTGGAGCCTGTTTTAATAGTGTTCTCAACGCCACCAAGATTTGCGATATCGTGACCGGCTGAAACGAGATAAGATCACTCACTATCTTACAAACACACTTCACCAACACTTAGATTTATGATTTGAGAATACCGTTTACCTACTAGTCGAAACAAAGTCAACATCAAACAAGAAAACTTTTCAACAAAGAAATCTACATTATTTTTTAAATTGGAGCGTCCCCATACACCAAAACTTTGTTAAAAAAAAAAAATTGCTTCTCGAGCATCGAACAACTGTCTGACAAGGCCAGCTCTGCCATGTTCAACGGAAACCAATCTGCGCATGCGCGATTTACCCACGTTCTCAACGTTTACGAATATTCCTGCATTTCATAACATCCTTGTTTTTATGTTTTTAGTATATTTGTAATTTATATAATTATGACAAAAGAGTCTCATGTAGTCTGTGAAATTATAATTTATGTTGTATAGAGATTGGGCTAGGTGTTACAGAAAAAAAAATTGTAGTCATGGGAGGGTTCGAGGTTAACCAACCATTCCCACCCCTCTTCCCCAGAAAATTTGACAAAGAAAAACTTACTTCAAACAAAACAATACGAGTATATAGTTTGTCGCCACCCTTTTAATTTTGATTTTTTTTTAATGTTTGTGATTGTGTTAATTATAGGTAGGCAACAAACCTGGATAGACTGACGAAATATTGACAAAGGGAATAGGAAGTATTAGTGATTGTAGGGAGAAGTATCGGCTCCTTGCATACAGCACGGTTGTATCACCGTGGCCGAACAATGGCATGGTCCCGTGGCTCAGTCGACCATAGGGTGGAATGGAGCTTTACACACGACATGGCCGCGGCTATTTAACGTACACGGCTACCGTTGCACTCACGGCATCCCACTGGACTAGTCTGGTGTAGTGATGGGAAGAATCGGATGAATAGAATCGATTCATTCGATTATTCTGAATAATCGATTCATTCGATTCTTTCAAATCATTCGTATTAAAAAAGAATTCGAATGAGAAAAACATTCGAATGAAAACAGTAGCTGACTTGACGCGAGCTGGCCGATTCTTTCTCTTACCCCACCCTTGCCAGAAGTACTGAGGAAAATCGACCTTATGATTATGAATGTTTCCAGGCTATCTCTATACAGGTCTTCATTTCTATTAGGTTCATTTTCAATAAATAGTCCCCATTGCTACACAATAATCGACCTTACGCATTCGAATGATTCTAAGGCTAATTTAATACAAGGTTTAAGTGGTTGTACAGTTTACAATCAAATAACAGCCAAAAATAATTCGAATGAAAATTACAAAATGATTCGATTATTTTGCTACATTACTACGTGGATTGTTCTTTTTCATTTCCTTAAAATTTTACCTTCCTAACTAACTAATCGCATATAGCACGAATGGTTTGAGAGATACATTTTTTTTAACGTTGACTTAAATGTATTAAGTAGATAAGAAATATACTTCTTATGTATTTAATAAAATATTGCTCGGCCGTAATATTAAGATCGTATTATAATTTTATTCACTGAAATAATTTTACGATTGTAAGCTTATATATTTTTGTTATGTTTAGTTTAGGAAATATCAAAGGGTAAAATATTTCGACTTTGTGTTTAAAAACACAAAGGGAAACGTATTTTCCTTATTTAATTATTAATCGTACGCAAAAGTATTTAGATTAACTGCGAGCTACTTATTTGAGAAATGCGTTTACTTTTTCTCACTGTATAGTATTTTGTTGTGGCTGTACTTTGATCTTTGACATTGTCACAAGGAACTAAATGCAGTAATAGAAAAGTGTTGATAAGCTGCAAAGGAATGTGTGCTGGGAGATTCGACAGCAGGGTGGAGAGAATAGTAGCACAAAGCAAAATGAGCAACTAGTAACTACTTTAGAAGTAGTAAATATTCGATTATTACAGACTCTTTACTACTTCTCAAAATCATTCGAATGATTCTTTCGATTCATTCGATTATTTTAAAAGAATCGAATGATTATTCGATTCTTAAAATCATTCGATTATGCCCATCACTAGTCTGGTGCCGTGGTCGTATCTGGTTGCAGTAGGGCATGCGAGTAGGGAGGGGGAAAAACTGCTCCTTCAGCGGAGCAGGAGCAATCTGCTACTGCTCCCAAACGGGACCTGTTCCTTTTACCTGCCCTTTTTGTCACAGTCACTATATTCGTACCTACTACCGACCTTGGTTTATTTAGCACTGCGTCTACTGCACGTCCGGTTTATACACATTCATGCTAATTTACGCCAATGTGTTAGGCATGCAGATGGTTGATTTTAGAGAACGTGCACCTACATTTGTTTGGAATGAGAGTTGAAAAAGTTTAGGAAAAATCACCCTAAGTGCGCCCAACCGGAATCGAACCTTAATCTCCCTGACATCGGCAGTCCAGTCTAGTGTGAGAGTAAAGCCAGAGACCAGAGGTT
Source organism: Timema cristinae (assembly GCA_039000515.1). NCBI lineage: Eukaryota > Metazoa > Arthropoda > Insecta > Phasmatodea > Timematidae > Timema > Timema cristinae. Next base: position 9,194,692 of record JBCFYV010000024.1, read on the forward strand.
GTCAACCTTTTTGATATCACGGGCCAGATGTGTTTAAAAAACATGTTTGACTAATTTGATAAAAAGTAAAGCAAAAATGTAGAACAAAAAAAGTTCAATTTTACATTTCCCATGTAGTAATTAGTTATTAAGTCATGTTTTGAACAAATTAGTTGTTTGCCAAATATTTTGTGGGCTAGATAAAATTAGTCAGTGGACCATAATTTGCTGACCATTGCCTTAAATAATTTTGTCGCCAAGCGGGTCTCTTCAATCCTGATATCAGCACTGTGACAAGAACACAAAGTATCCACTTCCTTTCCACTGTACGACTGCTCCAAAATATCTACGGAGAATAAAGGGACAAAGTTGATCCGGACTGTTACAGCGCTCTGTGACAGAGAACGAGAACAAGTTACTCGGACTGTTACAGCGTCTGTGACAAGAGACGAGGACAGTTTACTTTGACCTGTTACAGCGCTCCTGTGACAGAGAGACGAGGAACAAGTTTACTCCGGACTGTTACAGCGTTCCTGTGACAGAGAGACGAGGAACAAGTTTACTTCCGGACCTGTTACAGCGCTCCTGTGACAGAGAGACGTGGAACAGTTTACTCTGGACATGTTACAGCGCTGTCTGTGACAGAGAGACGAGGAACAAGTTTACTCCGGACATGTTACAGCGCTGTCTGTGACAGAGAGACGAGGAACAAGTTTACTCCGGACACGTTACAGCGCTGTCTGTGACAGAGAGACGAGGAACAAGTTTAATCTGGACATGTTACAGCGTTGTTTGTGACAGAGACAAGGAGCAAGGTTGCTCCAGACCTTTTACAGCGTTGTCTGTGACAGAAAGACGAGGAACAAGCTTACTCTGGACCTGTTGCAGCGCGTTTGATCCATGGACCAGTGACAAAAAGGAACAGCTCCTTTCGTCTGTCAGGAATAAGTTGTGAATGTGACATCAAAGGATCAGTGACAAACGAGCAGGTTGTAATCTCACAACCCATCCCCCCATGCGAGTATATGGAGCTATTCACGTGGCACGGGATTTTTCCGTACGTTCATCCGGCATCATCATCACTTTTCAGTCCTGTGTCGAGCGCCAAACTGTTAAATTCAGTGAAATTGTTTCCTAATTTTTAAGTTACGCTGAACCACACTGCCACTTAGACATTGTAATAGTACATTGAACTATGATTTTGGACCGCCGAAAATAATTGAAGAATTTTGCATCCTTCTCTCGAAATTCTGTGAAAAATATCACAAATGCTCCCACTCTGTCTCGCCCTACATTCAAAGGATGAACCAACCAAATTCTAAATTGTCGTGTTTTTCTTCGTAAATATAATAAATACAAAGTAATTGCCTTCTGCGATCCATCGTTCTGATTGTCTGGAGTCAACTAATGTAATTTGATGACTTGAAATCTTGCCATGCCGTTACCACGGCAACCTACCACAACTTACACGGTGCCGTGCCATGTGCGGCCATGGCGAGAAACCGTGTTGTGTGCAGGGAGCTGATTAGGAAGAAAAACCTTTCAACCGGAAACTATTCGAATGGTGTTCTAAAAACACATCGTTAATAAGACAGCGACGAAATCATAATGAAAGGAAGGGATAGGAGAAGTGGGGTCCAGCTATCAACTTCTTGCAGCCTGCGAAAATATAAACAGCGGCAGTTTGATAACAACCTACCTGGAGTTAAGTGCGTGCTATAAATACTTTGATGTGTGAATATTTCTGTAGGTTAAACTGAAATAGTAAGTCTAATACTAAATTGTGCCTGTTAAGTTAACACTATGAATTCAAGAACATGGAAAAACAATCAAGTCAAGATTAAATGACAGCTCGTTCAACCTTCTGACCCAATAAGAAAGGGATTTAAGACAAGAGGAATCATCATTCTTAAGTTAACAAAATGTATAATTAATCTTTTTCTAAGACATGTTTTTCAAAATTTAACTTTACCTACTTGTTCATTAGATTTTCTACTTAAATTTCATTGTTTTAACTTGTTTCATTATCAATAATATAAAAATTACTATGCACTTGTTAAGGGATGCTACCCGATAAAATTATTCACTTTGCTGTCATACGCTTGTAGTTACCATATTAGAATGTGCCACGAACGAGTGTGTTGGTAGACGCTGACTAAATAATAGACATTGTCTCGTTCACTTGTTGCCAACCTAACCTAAATATTTAAGCATATATGACAGTCGCCTCCCCTTGGACAGAACCTACAATGTATATCCTTAAGCTATATTGATAAGGACAAATTATTTATGTTATAAAAATAGGAAACGACAGTTGATGTGTCTCCCTTTCCTGGGGGAAGGGGGGGGGTCAACCAGATGAGGAATTGAGTCGGCGGCCTAACCGTCAGGAAGGGGAATCAAAACACTTCGAGTACCTTCTTAACAGTTTGAATTTGCCACGTTCCCATTGGTACAAATTCAAACATGGTGAAGAAGGGTAGGACTGTAATGACCAGTAAATAGCGGTCCAACCGAGGTATTAAGTAGGGTTGGGCCGAGTAAATCTGGCATTCTTGTGTAAAAATCTGGTAGGACTCGGGCGAACCTTGTGACGCCCGGGGAGGACTTTATTTATAAATAGTACTAATACTATTTGTTAAGATTCAAAATATACTCCCATTATAATTTACTTTATCAAGTGTAGTGTGTTAAATATACTAATCCTTCCATTATGTCAATGATGTAAGGCATAATTAATTATATATTAAAGATTAAGAAAGTCACAATGCAATAAAAATCTAATATTTAGTATCTAACTACCCTATACTTTCAATATCTTAGTGGCCGACAATAATTTATAAAAATGAACGTAACAATATGATCATAGTTAATATAAAGTATATACACGATTAGTTGCTACAAGTTTCCACTATTTACATGCTCTGCTTAGCTTCTACTACTTACCCCTCACAAGCCTAGCATAAAGCCGTGTTCGTAGCCGTGAGTGTCTACTGTCTCGCAACTATGGGGGTCTTGCTGGTATATCTGAGTGTCTCTTTGGCTCCTGGTGTTGTCGCTGGTTTTCACTCACCACAGTTTTCCCTCCTGCGCCACTGGGGCAGCTTGCAAAGGTCCTTCCCCTCCAAGTACTATTACTGGGTGTCTTGTGGTCTTGTGCTTGTCACTAAGCCTTGTTGTGGTTAAGATACTGCAGAGGCCAACTTCCTACCACCTGTTGCTATAATCCCTAAAGCGCACTGCGTCCCCTATACCAAATCTTTGGAATGTAGAGAACCTCACCAACGTTTCCAACTGGCTTTCTTGTTCGGTTAGTAGGTGTTACGGTGGAGCTTGCTCAATGAGGTTTTGAGATGTTGGCCCATGAGAATCTCCACTGGTGTTTGTACAATAGTGGTACTGGGTGTCATCCTATGGCAAATAATCTATTGCCGCTCTGCCATACCAGTCCCCTTAAGTGTGTTTTCGTACCAGTTGCTTGAACGACTAATCATCCTCTCGGCTAGCCCATTTGAGGCTGTGTGGAAAGGAGCGGTTGTGATATACTCCATTGCCTTCCAATAAACTGCGGAACTCTTCAAATTTGAATTGGGGGCCGTTGTAGGAAACCACCATTTCTGAAATCCTGTGAGTCGCAAACATGTCTTTAAGGTGACGTATCGTTGCAAATGATGTTATAGAAGCAATCGGTTTCATCTCAGGCTATTTATATTAATCACCTACGGTTATCAAAAACGATTGATATTGAAAGGAAACTGGAAAGTTTATATGTATTCTGGACCAAGGGTTGATTGGCTTTGCCCAGGCCTTAGGGGATGCCTTTATAGAGTTGTCTGAAAATCTTGACATTCCCGGAACAAATTGACTTTTGTTCCAATGTCATCTTCTAAATGTGGCCACCAAACATGTGCCACTTCCTTAGTTTGAACAATACCACGGTGTGCGGAATGCAGCATTTCCAACACACTGCCTTTATGTGCAGCTGTGATCACCACCGTCTTTTACTAAATAAGGCAGCCTTTAATCATTGATAGTTCATTGTGGCAGTGTCAATATGGTGCATACTTAGGTTCCGTTTATGTGAGCCAGCCGTAGAGTGTCCAACGAAAAGCCTTGTCCGTTTTGGTCTGTTCTAACACCTCCTCTGCTGATATAAGTGTTTCTAAGTCATCTAGCAATAAAACTGCATTGAATGTATCGGGCCATTCCATCCCCAGAGAGGGCAGTGGTAAGTGACTAAAGTTGTCAACGTTGCCATTATTATTGACAGGACGATGTCTTATCTCAAAAGAGTATGCCACCAGGGCTAGTGACCATCTTAGCATCCTCGATGACAGCAATATGGTGTGGTCCGATTTGGTTGAAAAATACTTAACAAAGGCAGCTGATCTGTAAACAAGGTGAGATTTATATACTACACACATATTGAAGATACCTAGTAATGCTTGAAGTTTCTCTTTGTTTTGAGGAAACGGGTATTCACAGATTGCTTCGACTTTTGTTGCTAGAGAATATATTCCTCTGGTATCCGCCCAGAACCCAAAGATTCCACTGATTTGTGATTGACTACGCATTTTGACATTTTGAGTTTTAGACCCGCATTGCAATAGCACTACAACACTCGATGTAGGCTTTCATCGTACTCATTCTGATGTTTGCTTACAATGAGTATATCATCCAAAGGAATGAATATCCTTGGAATACCTACCAATGAAATATTCCTGGGGTAGCCTTGATCTCCAAGAGTAGCCAATTAACCTTTTAAGGCCATGGTGTGTGTTTATGATTATAATGTCTGCTGGTATGGCATAAATCCTCACTTGTGCATATGCTTGGTTTAGATCTAGCTTGGAGAAGATTGCTCCCTTGGATAGACCTATAAATGTTTACTGATCGTTGGCAATGGATACTTATCCTTATAAAGCGTAGTATTATCAGCCACCCTGTAGTCACCAGAGAGTCTGAGTTTCCATCTCTCTTTATTATAATGACCACTGTGGTTGCCCATTTAGAAAAGAAAGTGTAGAAGGGTGCTCCGGAAAGTGTAGATTTTTTAATCTCTTTAACGCATTTACTTCTTTGTGCAGAACGAATGGTACAGGGTGGCTTTTCAGAAATGTTGGGCGTAGTGAGCTGTTTGGATCCAGGCTGACTTCTGGTCCTCAGTAATTTACGAACTCTTCCCCAACCAGCTCTGGGTAGTTTTTCTCCAGACTTGCAATGCTGAACGATTCTTAGAGTTAATGGTTTCCTATAACTTCCAACCCCAAATGGAAGCAAGCTGGGTCCTTGGCCTTCTACTTCCACCAACGGTGGAGTTACTATTTAACTTATCTGGAGCCATTTACGTGGAACACCCAATTGGAAGACCACGTTTTAAGATTCCATGGGCACTTCTGAAGGGGGCGTTCTTCTGACCACAGTTCAGAGTGTGTGTGCACTCATTATGGGGATTGCTGCCCCACTATCCGCTTAAAATGTGTGGGGATTAATGTCCTTTTCTACGACTATATTGATCGGTGGTTTAGGGTTTATTCATGGCATATTTACTATTATAACTTGATTATCGGATAATTCCAGTTTATTATTGATTGCAGATAGCTCCAGTGGAAACAGGTCCAGGCTTGGTTCATGTTAAAGCCTAGTTTATGTGTGTGTTGGTGATGCCTTTGTCTCTTGAATAAACCTTGTCTCCATTCGGTTCCTAATACTTTGTTCACCCCTCTCATGTATGTTCATACAAAGTACCCTTTTCGATCACATAACCTGCCAAAGAGTAAAGCTATCTCCAACTTTCACTCCCTTGTTGTGTGCTGGAGCTCACCACATCAGCAACAAGACATGCCTGTCTCCTGGTGTTCCTTGGCGTGTTGGTGAGTCTGCTTGTATGCACTAACGTTTGATTGGTCATTAGACCTAAAATTGTGAGGCCCTGATCATAGATATTGTGAGGTTCTCCTTGCTTGATTATTGGTTCATATCCCTGAGGTCGGCTTTGCTTATTTTGTTAACATATTTATAGTGTAACAAAGAACTGGTCTTTGAAATACATTATTCATAGTATTATAATTTCAAGGACAATTTAGCGTTGTGAACAAACACGTGGGTTTGGTTGCCATATAATTTAAAGAGTACTTTTTTTTAGCCAAGTTTATATCAGTTTGTGTAGCTAACACTACAAAACTAAGTTAATATGCATCAACATTTGAAGGAGTTACAGTTACCTGAATGTGTATATATACATTTCCAAATGAGTATAAAACTCGTCTGTAGACGATAGCCATTTTGTCACTTTTTTAAATCAGTGATTGGTAGCGATTGAGAGAACTATATTTACTCAACGTGTCAACGTACTGTAAGCTAGGGTAACCTAGCAACAAGACATTGAACTAAGTTCTGGAAGCGATGTGAAAAGCTTCAGAAAAAGGACACCAGAGGTTTACACCCCGTGTTTTAAATGGAAATAATTTAGATACATTTTATTTTATATTGTGTAATTAGTGCGTTTTGGTTTCACACTCTTTTAATTTTCATATCTTCCTTCTTATTTTACGCCGTTCTGATTTATTCTCACTATTCCATTTAGTTTATTTAAATTTATGACAGGCTTTTCTTACCTCCAAGACATTAATATTAAATTGTGACCAGCAGTCAGTAGTTGAAGGTGAAAATGTAAGGTCTCAGGATGGATTTCAGGCCTGGCCAGTTTATTGTACCTAAATTCTACTGAGTTTCGGAGATTTTCAAACAATAATCCACAGGTATATGTTTCTTCCTAGAATGCGGCAAATTTTAAAACGACGCCTAGACTCCAAAATTTTATCGGACTTAATCTAATACATCCTACGTGTCCAGAACTAAAAACATTAACATTTCAAGATAGTAACACTTTCCTTTCGGCAAAAATATGACTTTTAGCTAAATTAATACTCTTTATTCAGTTATGACAAAGGATACATTGTTGGACTTAAGTGAAAGAATATTTATTCGTTTTAATTTTCACTTTATATTGCTTAAGTATATTCCAACTTAATTTAATAAGAAGTGTCCTTGTGTAACTTTAGCTTTACATTAGCTGAGTACTCCAAGGGAGAATTGTTGGATATTTAAACATTTTTTTTATTATTCAGAAGTAAAAGAATACACATTCTTCAATAGCTTACGTTATGTTTTGTGGGTTTTCTCATTGTTGACCTAACAATACAGGCTAACTATTATGGTATTGTTGATATAATTGGTATGTTATCACCTAAAAACTCTAGACACCAGGTAATATTTTATCCGAGATGGTGTTGACCTCGTCTGGTCATGAACTCATTGCTCTACAAGGAGGTTTCCAGATCTAAGACCAATGTCTATGGATCTGCCCAATGGTCCCGAAGTCATAATAGTTTCGTGTTTATCTACATTTATTTTTTACTTTATTGAGTCTGGCACCCAATATTATTTTGTTTATTTCATTATCAAATTTATTTATCCTGGTTCAGCCTATTTGAGTTAAATCACAAATTATATCATGATTATATTGATTATTATTCTCTTTTGATAGAATTATCACAATATAGTCTGTTACTCTTAGGGTCATTACGTTTCGTTTTGAGGTTTCTGCAGTGCACCCAATGTTTATTGCCTCACTTACAGCGAGATTTGTCTCCCGCGCTACTAACCATTGCTTAACCACGTTGTCTCGCACTCCACAAACAAACTGGTACAATAGCATCGTTTCTAGAAGTTGCCCGAAACCACACCCGGACTTAAGATGACTTAAGTCAGCTACACATACCGCCATGATTTCTGGTTGTTGTGTGTGTCCGTGAAATTTAAAGTTCGAGACAATTTTGCTATATTTGGGCTTAATATGTCTGTCCTATTGTTCCAGCAGTTCCTCAAAGTCTTTCTCAGCCACTTTCTTTGGAAACATAAGGTGTTCTGCCAAATAATACGTTGCTGTTCCGCACGTTTTCAAGAATTTGGGACGTTTCACAATATTATCTGTCACGCCGTTCACCACGAAAGATAACCTCAACCCCTTGGCGTTTCCGAGTCATGCCACCGGATTGTTTACGTGGAATTCCGGTAATTGCAACATATTTACACACACTGGTTGTTTCCACTCCCCGTCTCCACAGTTATGTACAAGACCACACTACGCGTTGTTACTTTGAATTGTTCACTTTGTATTCACACGCTTGTAGCTACCATTTTGGAACGTGGCGTGAACTAGAGTGCAGGCTAGCGCTGAACAAACAATATACGTTGTCTCCGTTCACTTAATGTCAAGCTAACCTAACCTAACCTAACCTAAATCCTTAACAATACGTGACCAAAATATTCTAACTTAATCGTCTAGCATCATAATACAAGGCAAGACAGTCTACAATAAGTAGCAGTTTGCGCAGCCTTCTGACCCAAAGAGAAGAGGATTTAAGATAAGTGGAATCATCAGTCCTAAATTAATAAAATCTCTCAAATTAATATAATTATAATTTAATCTTTTTCCAAAATTTGTTTTCCTAAATTTAGTCAGTTTTTCAAACACTTAAGACTATCTATCCTTTATAAGGAGTTAGACATTAAATTTAAATAAGAGCTTGATTTTTTTTTATCGTGTTTTAATGTTTGTAGTTTAACAAGGTCTCTTTAACTTATATATAAATTTGTTCTGGCATGACTTTCATCATGTAAATTATTGTATTGTATCTTTGCATATTTGACTGATTGTTAACTATTCTATACAAATTTTATTAAATAACTTTATTCTAACTTTGATTTGATTGATTTATCACAACATTATAATATTTTCTCCTTGCTAAGCTTTTAAAAATATGTCTAAAAGAATTGCATGTTATATTGAAAGGGACCATCCATTAAAATACAAGTAATGAAAGAATTAGTATGAGTCCCCCCCTCCTGTCCTTATCACCCCTCCCGTTCCAGGCACACCCACACTAATGTCTCACTTCCGAGATTAAAGTAGGAATACAGCCTTCCTCAAACAAATTAAAGCCATATTTGAACAGTTTAAGATAATAAAGATATGTTTGTTAGTGGGTTTGGAGCTTCATAACCTATTTATATAAAAATCACTGCAGTATGAGGATAGTGTTATATAAGTACATTCTATCCGGCGTAGGAGTGGTGATGATAACTAACACAAGATTATTATTCTAAATATTAGTGTAAAGTCACTAATGTTTATCTCTGTGGAAATAATTAGTAGTACTATATTATCAATCAAAAGTGTTATGAAACGCTTCTCGAAGCGTGCGTGATCTTTATTTTGGTGGGCCAGGTCAAAGCTTACCGGTAGTTATTTTTTCTCACCATATGTCAACATATTACATTAAATTTATTTAATTTTTCCTGCTTCCTAAAAATCACTAAAATTACAAAATCTCTAAACAAATCTACTAACAGAAATTATTATTATTATTATTATTATTGGCACCGCGTCTTACTACCCGTTCGGGTTATACGCACTTACGCTAATGTGTAATGGTAGGGTGATTGTGAGATGAAAAGAAGGACCTACAGTTTAACGTGGAATCCGAACCACGGTGGAGGCCTGGCATTCCCACATTAACAAGATGTCTTGTCAGAGGTGAAGGAAGGGTTTGGTAATCAGATAAATCTGTGCCGGGACCGAGGATTGAACCCCGGACCACCAGCACAGAAGTGAGACACCTTACCCCTAGACCAGCAGGTCACCTAACAGAGATAGTTAAAAAATAGGGTCTACAGGTTTTAACTAAACTTACCAAGTGATGACATTACTTGTACAAAAGTTGGGCGTGTTAGTCTCTTAGTGATAGTTCATGAGGACCACAGTGTTTTAAGCATTATATTAATCTGACTAATATATACCTATTTTTTTACACCTGTTCATTGTTTTTTTGGACTAAAATTTCGACCACGGAATCTATCTGTTGTGCAATATTTACTGTTCCGAAAGTTTTACACTTACATACATTTTCCAAATTAATTCCATTTTCATCATGTTTTTTTAATTCTTCTACCTAAATGTTTAAGATTATTACAGCCTACCTTTGACCACATCCCCTCACCACCAAATAATAAACAATAAAAACAAAATAAGTCCTGGTTTTCTTCACTCACAGTTAACCACAATTGTTTACCAAACAAAGCATTAGAAAAAGTTCATTTTTTTTCTTGCTATACATCATTAGGATGATGTGCTGCTAAACGTTTGATTTCAAGTTTTTCTTGCAGTTTTAATTAATAAAATTAATTTTAACAAATAATTTACTTTATTTATTTTAATTAATCATTTTCACGCGTCATCTCACTTCTTGGGTCTTATCACATACTAAAAAACAGACACATAATCGTAAAAACAAACGATACACCACTTTTAGACTATAGCGAGCGGGCCCGTTCAGTTTGGCCCCATTCTCTAGTGTAAAGCTGACACCGGAGTGTTAAGGGGATTGATCGTGAGAGACAGCTCACACTGGCTGTGGCTTCTCTGAGAGGGCATGACTAGTACGCTGGTACAGTCCTTACGTTACGTTTGGAGTGAGTAATGAATAATTTTTACTTGAATACTGTGTAAAGAATCCAATAATTCACTGCCTGTAGAAAATGGTGTTCCACTTTTTTAATGTTTTTTCCAAAATAATTTATAGAACGATAAGGAAGGAATGAACTAGGGGTGGTTTTTCCTAAATGGTTTTCCACTCTCCCTCCACGCAAATGCGGGTTCACTTCCTCTAATACAACCTTCCCAATTCCTAATCCATTAGAGTAATTAGTACTTAAAGCGTATAACCCGAAGGGTAGTAAGACGCGGTGCTATAATAAATAAATAATAAATAAATAAGGAAGGAAGAAAAAAATTAGGTTAAAAACTATTGTAAAAATGTTGGTGGGGCCGGCCTCTGGATTCTAATAACACTTCCCTAATGATTACTCTATAATTGGCTTTTCCATGGCTTATCGAACGAACGAAAATATTCATAAGACACTTTTATGATTTATGTTTCGTGGTTGGACAACAAGAGATATTAAAGTTCATGGAATAATAAATTAAAAAGTATTATATCCTATCTTTTATCTTTTTTTTTAACTGGATACAATAAATGATAAAATAAATAATAGTTTTTTTTATAAACTATAGAAAGAACCATACAAAATATTAGTTTCAAAACAAATGTTGCAGGCACATGCGCATAAAAATATCCAAACACGGTTTGTATGACGTGATAAAACACCAGTCGCGTGTATGATCGATCAGGGCAATTTGACCTTTGACCCCGATGTGTTTTCCTGGTGATGTCATCACGATGTCACAATGCTGTGTGACGTCATTATGATGTCACAAACCTGATTTGTTTATTTTGGTTTGGGTGACATAATTAACCATTTGATTTGTATGTATGCCCGTTGGTTTTATATGTGTACCCATTTGTTTTTATGTGTACCCATTGGTTTTAATGTGTGCCCATTGGTTTTTTACGTGTGCCATTGGTTGTTATGTGTTCCCATTTGTTTTTATGTGTGACCCATTGGATCTAATGTCTGGGTAGGAGAATGAGACTGGTGCGTGAGTTTATTTGTGGCAGTTTTTTTTATTTGTGGGAGAGCTTGCAGTCCCTGTCATTGGGCACTACTAACACAACGTCCAATAAAATGTCACCAATTCTTTCCAGGAGCATCCTTTCTCGACGGTAATCCAACATAGAGTTGGAGCTAATGGCCCGGTTTCCCTATTTCAAGCCTATGAATTTATTTTGGTAACGCAACCCTCCTCCGGCAATGGGTATTCCCTGGGGACTCATACCTGGCGCCAGTTTGGCGACTCGATAAGACAAGTCAAGACAGGAATAAATCGTGACTTTGAATGATATTGCAACCCTTACCCATCTATGTGATAAAGGGTTTTTCTGGTGAAGTCATTGAACCCTGGCACGAGCTTGGTGGCTCGACAAGACAAGTCGAGACAGGAATAGATCACAACCTTGAAACCGTGAGGTAGTACAAGAGGTAATTGGCCTTGTTCATGACTGGTGCCAGTTTGGTAGTTCGATAGGTCGAGATTCGTGTCTGGTGACACATAGGCAACCCTACGTATTGGGATAAGGCAAGGAACGGACATGTTTTGCGTGAATAAAACACAATATTACACACATATATTTATTATACATTAAAGGTTTCACAGATTGTACCAATCACCATATCTTCTAGCTATGGCCACAATAGCCTAAAAGAGGGTGATGGAAACTATAAGGAATTTAAAATTACAAAAATTATGAATATTTGCAAGTTTAAGAAAAATTTGAATTATTTATTCAAGGCAAAACAACAGTGGTAAATAAAAACTACATGTCCTCACAAGGCAAGTTAAAGAGGATTGAAATATATATATGGCAGAGACTCTACTTACGCAGTACATTTGAGAATATATTTCACAATCTTATAGTAAATTATTCATTTATAAGAATTAATCTGGAAGAGACCCAATAACAATGGAAATTGTTAGTATACTAATAACGGGCTTGAAGAGCCTATTTTAAACGGTTAACAACGCGCCTGAATCACCATTGTGAATTCAGACTAAACAAATAGTTTAAACCATTAAACTTTTGAATCCTTAGTATAGTAATAAAGAACTTAAGGAGCCTCTTTTAAACGGTTAACAACGCGTATGAATCTCCATTGTGAACTCAGACTAAACAAATCTAAATTTTACTATTAAATTTAAATATCAATTATGATATTTATAAATTACACAAATGTTTGTCTTCACGACATAAGTCAAACTTCTGTGGGACTATTATTTGCACAACCTTTGAAATAATCGTGAAGATTCTGACATGTTAACATTTAACATTAAAATAGAAAACAAGGTAATATTACATTAGAACTCTTGCAATTTCTCACTAAATGAATAGGTAAATGTTAAAGTTAAAACTTATAAACCAACAAAAATAAATTAATTTAATATTTTCTTCATAGAAAACACATCTACAAAATATTACCAATAAAAGAAACATTATCAAATTTTAAAGTTCAAACAGTTATTGGTAAACCATAAGACAATAAGATATATATTTAAACTAAATATCCCAAGATAGAAAAAGAATCAAAAGTGGCTACCTATTACCATCTCTAATTATTACAAAGAGATTAGCCCTTAAGCGGCAAAGAAAACATTAAGTGTTTCATAAACAAATTTACTTTCAAAAATTAAATCTTTTAGTGATAAATTTACCGACGCCTATGCTGAAGTATTTCAGTTATATAATTAATATAAGCGCTCAAAACACTCAAACCTATTAAAGGTTGTTTAGATTTTAAATAATAATTAAAATATGTAAAGTTTATATATAGCCATCTGGAGTTATAGCGCCCAAGTCCAGACAAGGACTTCTCGTGGAGGTGTCAGATGTAATAGTTAATCAATTTGCAGAGTCCTCTTGTTATATAGGTCTAGTCGATGGGTAAAGAGGTGGGAGTTTTCATATTAAAATTACGTCACAAGGCTAACTCGTGCTAACAGCACTCTCTTTTTAGCAGTTTATAACGTTATTGCTTTTCTCGCCCCGTTGTGTGCCAATTATGAGGTTATTGTCTTTCTCGCACCGCGATGGGCGCCAATTATGACGCTTATGACTTACGGATCCCTGTCTTGGGTCACAATTGATGAGATATTACCATTTAATTAGCTGATAATTGCCACGCGGTCAAGCACTAATTGGAGAGTTTACTGATGATTAGAATATTGTATCAATTAATACATACTTTTTATGTTGACATGTTTTAATTTCTAAATCTCGGTTTATTTCAAGAGAAAATAGATCATGTCGTCGACGAACTATTTACGCGACCTATAGTACGATCGTAGGGTTCGCGGACAGGATCTGCAGTCCCGAGTACTTCAAGGACTGGACGCCAAGTGCTAGTGAGTGCTAGTGGCCTTACATTGCACCATTATTTGTATATATCCATTACTCATGGAAGCTTCGAGAAGGTCGTGTTATAAAAATTAAAATACAAGACAAAAACATCTCGGTGTTACTAGGAGCTTCGAGAGCCGGAAACTGACTCAAGTTACTTTTTAAAATCTCTATTCGAACTTTCCAGAAGAGGAAGTTATTATTTAAAAATCTTATATTGTCAACTTGACTTGACTGGTATACTCTGACGTCACTTACAGTAGCGTGTACCTTCTTGGAAGAAAAAGTGCTTCAAGCACCATGTAATAGATTATAATTTAAATGAAATAAGATACGTTTATAAAATTAGAACGATATTATTTTCAATGCTCTCACATATTCTTTAGGGGCAAATCAATAACATTACAAGTTGCCAAACTTAGGTCGTTCCCAAAGTACGTACGCCGAAAATGGTGAGTTGGCTGTCGACTCTAAGTACGCCCATCTAATCACGTACACCAAGTATTGGGTTAGTTGCAGTCAACTTGGCTCGTTCCCAAACACGTACGCCGGAAATGCCGAGTTGGCTGTAGAATCTAAGTACGCCCATTCAGTCACGCACACCAGATAACGGCTTAGTTGGAGTCAAACTTGTGAGTGGCAAGCTGGGCTAGCCCAGCTGGGCCAAACAGCGCATTTCTGGACTCCTCTATTGGACTGTGTTGTTTTGCATCATTCAACGCTTGTTAGAACGTCCCTTCCTTTTATAACTTGGTGCGAACAGGTTGATAATGGGCTTGCACTAACCCAGAAGATACAATGGTTGAGTACAGTACATACTTAGCTTAGTAATTTTAAATATTGTAGGATGTCTATGAGTATCTACATAATTTGAGGTGAGTAGAGCTAATGTAGACTTAGCTAGTTATGCTAATGTTACAATATATACATAATATTTACTATACATTTTTAAAGGAATAACGCATATATTCGTTTACACTTTTTTCAAATGTGTCTCTTAGATGTGTTATTAAAATGTTTTTAGTACACAATCCAACATGTAATAATCCAAACCAACGACTTGACGTGCATAGTAGGTAGCACTGATAGGATTCAGGTTTCTGATGAGGTTTTCCACCATAGGCTGCTCAAGGTCGATTACCTCCACTGTTTCTGTTAGCGTGTCGCATACATCCACGACGAGTGTGTCGATAAAATCGTTCCAATATCGTGCGATGGGTGTCAACCACATATCCCTTCCGTCTATGGCAACGTCGATAAGGTCCCACACTTCACAAAGACGCACCCTGCTAGGTGCTGTACCATTTGAGTCCAGTGTCTTGTTTCTCTCTGATGACGACCATATGGTCACCGCACATGCATCTAAGAGAGATTTCATGAATAGTCCAACTAATCTTCTGAGGAGGTTGCCTGTTGCTCAAAAACTTTGATATGACCGACTTTTAGCTGCACAGTTCTTGCCATTCCATACGGTTGAACACCGCACAATTCCCTCAGCATTTTTCTAGATAGACATGGGGCGTAAAGTTGTTCTTGACACACATACCGACGATGACTCGTTTGACGTCAACTTCATCCAGTGGAAAAAAGTGTTGAAAATCCTGGTGATGGCGAGCAGCTTTACTGGCTTTGCTTTGAGGGTGCACACATTTTGACATTCCATGATGAGTGAACGTTTCAACGACTGTCATGATGATGGCTGGCATGCCATTAGATTTTTCTTTTATAACCGACGGAAGGATGACAGGGCGCACGCTGATTGAACGCAGCCTCTTGAAGAGCGGCTGGACCCTAACATCTTGAAAAATGTGTTGTAATATATCAACACCTTAGCGTAGATGTATGTATGATTGATGGAAGAGAATAGGGTTAGAAAAGTTGTTATTAGTATGTTATGGGCACGATAGAGACGGTACATGAGACAGTAATGGCCGCAAATGTCTGAGGCTATGCTTTGAAGTTGTATCGTGTTATGAGTCCAGTGGAAAAAGTTTTTGGTATACATGCCAAATGTGACTTTATACGGGGTGGTAAACCATAACCGTCAAAGTATTTTCCCACGCAGTTCTTGTCAATAAAGATGGCAAACCAATGCGTCCCAGGCTTGGTGTGTCGATCCGTGTTGATGACGAAAGTGGTGGGTTGTGCTATTCTTGTGGGTAGTTGATCAGCAGGGAAAACACCCGATCGTGCAGAACGGAAGCAAGAATTGGTTTTCAGCGCACCTCTTATTGTGTGCATGCACCTCTTCAATCATCCAATCTCGAATTCCACCAACGATGGAGGCCAAACACGAATTCCAAACAAAACTATGTGGCCTGCACGCATTGTGACAAGGGAGATGAGGGATTTAAGCAGGCCTTAGTCCATATTTCCGCTATCCCAGAGAATATCGTATAGTTTGTTGACGATATAGTTGGCTTGCTTTTTAGCAGTGGCGGAAAGTTTCCCGATGCCATAAGAGGGTAATGTTGAAGTAATGTACCATATACAGATAAAACACTCATTTCCTTGACGATAAACTCTTTGATGTCCTCGATGAAGCTCTAGGAATCTACAATGATATCCATTATTTAAATGACGGGGGTAAGGGGTGGGAAGTCACTTATATTAACTCCCAAAATAAGTCACGACGTTTCTGTCATTGTCAATGGTGATGATGTTTGCAAACTACCCAAACACGATACAGTTGACGGTTTTGGTGAGAGCTCTGATGAAGGTCACTTCGATGTTCAGAGAGCCATGCCTCGACAAACTCCAATGCGATGTCATGTGGGCGGACAGATTAGGTGTTAGATCGAAAGCCATAAGATGATATCCCTTAGGATAGGCTTCCCGTGTGATTTAACTACCTTAGTTCATGAAATGAATACTCGTTCCAGAAAACGGTGTGTGGTAGGACATTATATATTTGGCGTTCGATAAATTGTGATGTATCAATTTCAATGACAATTATTTACCATCCACGTACAACGAGAAATGGTTCATGCCAAAGGTTTGGAAATCAAACGGGTTCTTGGTGGCGTCTCAGTTGAACGTAGCGTTTGATGCAAATCCCACGATGTAGCGTTTGAGTAACTGTCCAGTGGATACGTTGTCTAGTGAATAATTTGTCCAGTGATTTCCCTTGTTCAGCTTAGGAATAGTGAGTGTTTTTACATCCACGCAGGTAATATGATACATTGCAGGACTGACGTTTAATGCTTTGGCATGTGCCAGCAGTATAGAAGGTGCTACTTTGACACGTCGCACTAGAAGACAGGCTTTGACGATGTTAATCTTAAAGTGTGGGATTTCAGGGGCAGCCATAATACTAAACCATTCTCTGGAACGGACCAACTTGACTCTGAGTTCGGTAACATTCAAAAGATATTGCTCTTGGTTAAACACATCACCATGTAGATACTGAAAAAGATCCACAGTCTTACTATTTGCATTGAGGCTGCGATAGCCTCAAATCCCTTATTATTAGCAGTAACTTCTTCAAAAATTCCAGGGCTGTCTGAGAACCACATACCATAAGTAAGATATGTTATTTTGGATTCGTTGTTATAATAAGCAGCGTCTCAATGTACGATCTACAAGAATACGTGTTGCTGGGTGATGAGACTAGGTTTTGGTTTAAAACACATTCTACTATGTGAATAGTAAATGCAACCAGTCGTTGACGGGAGTGATTTTATCCCCATCGGTAAAAGCGCCAACATCAGGTTTCATGATAGCCGCCCTGAGATAGAGCATGGTCTGTGAAATTTCCATATAGAACTCGCCTTGACCGGTAACGGTAAATTTGATTGATAAATCATTGGTGAGACAAGATACAGGACTGTACAGGATCCATTGTCCACTTTCAAGACTGGTTTGCTTTGGTGGGACGAAAAAGAGATTGAGTTCACTGCTGGGACACTTGCAGGACTGGAGGTGAGAAAAGACATTTCAACTGAAAATATCTACCTCTTCAAGCAAAGGCTTTAAAATTGTTTTGTACTTTAATCTTTTGCTGGAGACCAAGGATATTCCGACAGAAAAAACTGGACTAAAGTGCTGATTATTCATGAAAAGTCTCAGACCCATTTAAAAAAGGCTAATTATGGTGTTATCTGAGCATAGTCTTACGTTTGGATAAAACAATTGATAAAGAGAATGAACGCCTTATTCAAGCTGAAACAGAACATTGGAATCAAGCTATGAACCACTTACTTTGCATTGTTCAATATCTTCACACTCAAGGCTCATTGTTTAGAGGTACATATTAAATTCCTTACCAAAGTAACAATTGAAATGTTTTGAAATTGGTGGAGTACATTTCAAAATTTGACAATATTATGCCTGAACGTGTGGGGAGGGTCACTACTGACGAAGCACGTGTACATAAATTAAGTAAAATGATGCAAAATGAATTCATAGGCCTTTTGTCTACCAAGATTCAAGATACAGTTTTAAATAATCTTGAAAATGCCAAATATTATTCAATCATACTTTATTTCACACCAGATTTAAGCCACACCGAACAAATTACGATTTTAGTAAGGTTTGTTAAAATTAATGAGAATGAGAACGTAAGCATCAAGGAGAACTTTTTATACTTTGCACCTATCACAATTACCACAGGTGAATGTCTAACAGAATCACTACTTGGTGAGCTATGTAAACGGAATATACCTCTAAAAACTATGAGAGGCCAGGGGTATGATGATGGTTCCAACATGAAAGGGATGAATGTTGGAGTTCAAAAGAGAGTATTAGACCTTAAGTATCGGGCCTTTTTTGTACCATGTAGGAACCATCCCCTAAATATTGTTGTAAACGATGCTTCCCTGTCCTACACCGTTGCAGTATACTTTTTTTTAAGTAACATTCAAGAAGTGTATAACTTCTTTTCAGCATCACCTTAACGCTGGAGCATTTTAATGAAGCACTCACTTACACTGACAAAAAAACCTCTCAGCATCACCTTAACGCTAGAGCATTTTAATGAAGCACTCACCTACACTGACAATAAAATCTAAGGTAATTGAATTATAAGTAGTAATAAATGGATTTATCAAAATAAAACAAAATATTACAAACAATTTGGTGTAATATTACATTTTAAAATTGATTTTAATGCATAAAGTTATATCTATTAAAATTAATAACCACAAAATAATATTTTTTCAAGCATATAACAACATACAAAAAATATCATATTCTTTAAATTGAAAAATAACAATTTGACACAGGAATCGAACCCTGGATCTTTACCTTACTCCACCAATACTCTAACCATTGAGCTATTTAGGAATTTCCCCATGCTCAAGCCTATTCTTCACTCGAATTTTAAGGCAGATTCTATAATGTATGTGTGAAAATAATCAGCTACAATGAGTGAAGAATGGAACTGAGCACCCGATATTTCTTGGATAGCTCAATAGTTATAGTATTGATGTACTAAGCCAAAGATATTGGGCTCGATTCCCAAATTCAGATGTCATTTTTCAATCTAAAGAGAATGATATTTAGATGTGGCTGTTACCGTAATTAACAAATATATAAGATTTTCTATTTAATCCATCATACAAAAAAAATCAATTCTTGTTCTCTTTGAACCTAAAAAATTGTTTTTAACACACCCTTAATATTGATCTGACAATTACTCGGCCATGATGTTAACATCTGTATTTGATTTGTTTTGGTGGGAAGTCCCCGGGCATAGCCGGTCTCACCAACTCTCAAAATGTTTCATTCAGGCAAGGGACAGAAATGAAGTTTGGTATTCCAACTTTCGCAGGAAATCGGCCTCAAATAGGAGCTCTAAGTCTATATATTATAAAAATGCAATGTAATTCAATCAAAGCTCTTTAAAATTAAAATACAAGTGAACGTTAATAAAACTAGTTTTGTACTCATTAAAGAATTTTGTTGATGCTATTCTCTACATACTAAGGTAGAGTCTTAAAAATAATTAACATATCATCATTCCTGTCTTGACTTGTCTTGTCAAGCCACCAAACTGGCGCCAGGTATGAGAAATCGAGGAAAACCTATATTCTGGGGGAGAATTGCAACATAATTCAAGGTCATGATCTATTCCTGTCTCGACTTGTCTTTTCAAGCAACAAAACTTGTGCCAGGTATGAGACATCGGGTAAAACCCATATCCTGGGGGAGGATTGCAACATAATCCAAGGTAATGATCTATTTCTGTCTCGACTTGTCTTGTCGAGCCACCAAACTGGCGCCAGGTATGAGATATTGGGGAAAACCATATCCTGGGGGATGATTGCAGCATAATTCAAGGTCATGTTCGGTTCCTGTCTCGACTTGTCTTGCCGAGCCGCCAAACTGGTGCCAGGTATGAGTCATCAGGGAAAATCCATTGTGACATCATTCAAGGTCACGATTTATTCCTGTCTCTTCTTTTCAAGCCACCAAACTGGACCAGGTATAAGTCATCAGGAAAAACCCCTTGCCGGATGGACGGTTGTGACACCAAAACAGATTCAGAGGCTTGTGACAAACTGCCATCGAGAGAGGATGCTCCCGTCCTCACGGCCAAAATTGGCGAAATTTTATGGGATGTCGCTGGAGGAGTGCCCGACGCCAAGAACTGCAAGCTTCCCCACCAATAAAAAAAACTGCCACAAATAAACTCCCCATGCCGGCCCCAATCCTAACCAGACATTCGATCTAATGGGGCACACATTAAATCCAATTGGCACACATACAAATCAAATGGACCTTTACGTCACCCAAACCAAAATAAACCAATCAGGGTTGTGACAATGACGTCACCGAGGAAAACTCAGATCAGGTAAAGGGCAAAGGTCAAATTGTCCTGTTAGGTCATATACGCTACCATCACCCTTATTTCGCCTGGTTTGCCATATTAATTTATGAAGAGAAGGCATCCTTTTGGAATCTCTCGTTTGGATAGTATTTTTAATTGGCCCACAAAAATAAAGTTTGTTGTGAAAGTTGTTATTGTCAAATGTGACGGCAACTAAAGATATGGTCTGGCAGATCATATAGTTTGGTGAATTTATGCATGAGATTAGATCTGGGTAACTTCCTATCTGTCAGTTTCCTACATTCCTATGCTGCACAGACTGTAAAAGTGTATGTGTAATCGGGAGTACTCGATTCTTCCAGGATTACTCGAGTAACTTTACTCGGACCTTGTTTTTTTTTATTTTCTCTTTTCTCAGCAGCTAAGTTATAATCAACCTTATTGGTTGGACTGTTTACCATGTTATTTACAATTAAAAGGCGTATTCCCTTAGAGCTCATTTTTCACCAATAGTTTCAGCTGCTACGCAAAAATGACCCTTTATGGCTTGAATTTTGCACGTGCATTTTCAATACAAAATTATCGCAGAGGTAAAGTACACAATCGAAAAGCATGATAACTAAGCGTATCACATTTCCGATTATTTTTAAAAGCACTCGATGAAATTTACTCGATTTTTTTACTCGGCACCTCGACAGTGTTATTCCCCACAATCGCATGTAACGAAACTAATTATTTTGATTATAATTTCTCCTTAGTAAAATATAATTATCTATAAATTGAAACTAATTAGATTAAGTTACAAAATAGAAAAAAACAACTGCTTTAAGTTTTAAAAAGGTAAAATTACTATCAATTTATTTAACATGAATGTATAAAGATTATTTTATTTCAAAAGAGGACAAAACTTTTTTTATGGGATATTTCTTAAAACGCATAGTTTCATATTGACTACCTACAACATGAAACCTAAAAATAAGAGGGTGGAGGTATTAATCAGTGTTGACTAATTAATACAGGAAGAGATTATTGACATGTTAATGTTATTAACATCGAATCCCATTGCAAGACTCCCGAGTAATTTTGTCCAACCGATTGCCACGGGACAATTCGACTATACCTAATTTCATAGCTGAGGGAACTGCAGGTCTTATAGAGAAAATATTTATCTTAGCTCTCTCTCTCTCTCTGTTACCGATTGCCAAACCTTCAAGCTTTCGTTTGTTGGGAAGTGAGTGGGGGGAGGGGGGGGATACTTGGAAATCCTTTATTGTAAACAATGCCGCATGGGGAGATAGGGTGGTTCATTTGACAGGCAAAACACATTTCCTCTCGGTGTACAGCCTTTTCTAGAAATATTAACTATTTCCACAACAGTATTTTTTCAAGATTGAAGTATATTAACGTTTCTCTATTCCCCATTCATGCTCAAACTATTTATGTATAAAGCTTTTCCCCTCATAATTCATATACAAACAATATGCATTGCCGCATGAGTTACTGAACAAGTTCCGTCTTTACGAATTTAGGTGTAGACTCTTAACACCATTTCCCTTTCTTTACTACTTAATATTTTCCTCTTGGAATATAATTGCTTGTAACAAGCCGGGTCTCCATAATTGTTGATAAATTTTAACGGTTTAATTTTAACCGCTCAATGGTCGTTGGAAGTGAAGAGTCGCGTCAGGGCCAGGCCCCAATTAACGTTAGCAGAAGAAATCAATTGAGTTTTACTTTGTTTCGGTGGCTCAGTCAAATCTACAGTCTTGCCAGAGCTATCGGCACTTTAGAGCCCACCTCTACCCCTCACCCTTCCAAAGAGTGGTCCGAGTTGGCAAACAAAGTTCTAATCCTCTGCAACCTTTATCTCAGGTAGCAATCACCTTCTTATTGAATGGAGTCAGAGTCCAAAACTTGAACAAAGGCTTGACTAGGGCTGTTAGGGGCAATAACCTAAGATTGTCCCAAATAAAAGGCATTGAATTTGTCAACTGGCTTGGGCTTTCATTGAAATTCATCCTGGCCATAGCATAAACAAGTTTGAAGTTTTCAGGCTCTTATATAATATGTCAATTCGTAATAAAATTGGGGTATAGTCTGGTTTGCCAATGATGGGGAGGTTGTGCTTAAAATACCGGCTGGGTGTATGCCCACAAAGAGTGTTTTATAAGGTTTTCCACAAATGTGGTTACATTTTTCTAAAATTTACTTTACTATTCCCTACCCTATTAATGCATTTAAATGGGAATATATCAGACAAGTAGCTGTACCCAATACAATAGGAACAATAATACTATTAAAGTGATAAACAAACGTCTCCCGGAAAGTAGAAACTGTACCATGCCAGAACTGAGAATACACATTATATTACAAAATTAATTGAATAATAAATACAATTGTATTTGTATTTATACATTATTAAATTAAAAACATGAAATAATAGTTAAATGGTGATTTATTTTTAAAACAACATTTTATTGGATAAGTAATAATAACACGAATATTAAAAAAAAATGTAATTGCTTAGATATTACTCCCAACACACGATTAAAGCAACAATTACTATACATTGGTAATATTATTTAAATGCTAAAACAATCAAAATAAATGACACAAAGGAAATATACAATTATTCATTGAATAAGAGTTACCTTGTAACAATAATAATGTTGGTATTTATCTACACTAGTAAGCTTGGAGGTTTATGTAGGTGATGGAAGTGACAAAGAGATCCCTGATACAGGGCTCACATCCCCGTTCGTGTGTCATTTTTCTCTCTTTAGACAATCACTCCATCAGAATGTCATCTTAAAACATATATTGGCTTAATTCAAAATAGTTTACAAATATTATATCGGGATTCTAAATTTGAAGTTTAGGCCAGGGAATTTGTCTTTATAAAATCTTGGATTACGCGATTATGAAAGCTATCAACTGTTTCAAGAGGAAATAAGCGTATAACCTGAAAAGGCAGTAGTAAGACGTCGTGCTAAAATAAGAGTAAATAATGGATACACTAAAGTATACAAGAATCTTATAATAGTACGAAGGAAGTTATTACTAACACACTCCTGGAGAGCTAGGAAAAAAGAGAAATTCGGGAACAACTTTTCTTATTTTTCCAACAATAATACTTACATCCATATTAATCTAATTAAAGTAATCATTCGTTTAAAAAAATATAAAAAACTGATAGAACAATAAATAAAAATTCTAATCCAAGAAAATTGAAGTAAAAATAGTTCTGCTTTATATAGTAAAATTCAATTTTGAATATATCACTTTATGAAGTCATTATAAGCAAAATAGTGTGAGGCTGAAAATGTGATAGTTTTCATTGTATAATTTAATTAGTATGATTAGTAAATGTTTAACAGAGTCTTCTTTCTAGATAATATAAATACCTTTCCATTGGTGGAAACCGATTTTAAATCCATAGAACGGTTTTGTCCCAAATTTTTATTTAGTATTACCATGTTTTGATGGGTAAACAAGTGTAGACCGGCCTCTTAACAATACACTATTATTCCAATGGATATATTAATATACAGATAAAACTATAATTCCACAACCTTACGGCAAAAAAACAAACAAAACACAACCAACACATATACAAAATCTTAACGTGATCAATAAAAAAAAAATTCTACACAGAGTATTAATAAAATATGTGTTTATTTAGTTAATGTTTTTGAGCTAGCTATTAGGAACACGAGAGACTCAGAGACTACTGTAACTTTACGACTGTGCTAGGGGAAGAAGCCCCAATTACTGGCAACAAAGACAGCCCAGCATTGCCAAATTTGATATACATTTAAAGGAAGACAACGCTGTTTCTCAATAGTAAGCGTGCAGTTACCTCAGCGATGAAATAAGGTGTAGATGATTCGCTAAAAATGACTCGAGTATTTCTACTCGATTACTCGATTCTTAGAATTACTCGATTGTGCCCATCACTACTACATGCCTGATTATCTTGCTAGAAATATTTTGCCGAATACTAACATTCAGCCACCCCCCCCCCCCTTACACACCTCTTACCTCTGAAACTTCCTAAAGCCCTTGAAAAAAAATGGTTGGGGGGGGGGGGGAGGGTGCATATTATAATTGTGTCTAGGGGCGCAAACATTTTAAATCCGCCACTGGCAATGCCGATTAGAATTCCGGGAGACATAAAAATCCAATCCGTGCTGTGCGAGCTGGTGGATGCTTACCTTTAGAACATCCTAATCCCTCAACTTGTAGAAAATCTCAACCTCTCCCAGTCAAGGGGCTGGTCAATGGTCTTTGGCAGTGAAGATTCGCATCAGCGCCAGCCCCTAATTTACGGCATCAGAATAAACCAATTGAGCTATACTTTGTCTTCGGCGGCTCAGTCAGCTGGACAGTGTTGCCAGAACTATCAGCACGTTAGAGCCCATCCCCCTTCCCTTCATACTTCCAAAGCATGAGACTGAGTTAGCAAGCAAACAAAGCATAACTATAATCCTCTGAGACCTTTATCGCAGGTAGCAATCACTTCTGTATTAATGGGGGAAGGGGTAGAGTTGAAATTTTTACATAGCCTTGACGAAAGCTAAGAGAGAGTATCTAGGAGTGTCACAAATAGAAGGCAATGCGTTTGTCGACTGGTTTGGTCTTTCATTTAAATCCATCCTGGCCGTAGCATACACAAATTGGAAGTTTTCTAGCTCTCAGATATGTTCATTTGTAAGCAAATTGGGGTATGGTCTGGTTTGCCAGTGATGGGGAGGTCAGGCATCAAATCCTGCCCGGGTGTATCTACAAAGAGGATTTTTTTTAAAAGTTTCCTACTCTACCTCCACGCAAATGTGGTTACAATGTCTCTAAAATATACCTTACTATTTCCTATACCATATTAGTGCATTTAAATGGGTATAGATCAGACAAGTGGCTATGCACAATAGGAAAAGTTATAATACTAAGACGTGCTAAGAATTAATATGAAATGAAGTGATAGCCTAAAGTTTCCTTGAATCTATAGCATGCCAGAATGTGAATATGCATTAAATTACTAAATTAATAACGACTAGTTAAATCAATAAAAAATATTAATTTATAAAAATTTATTTATTTAATAGTAAATACAATTTTAATAGTTTGCGTACACTTTTACATTAAAACATGATATAGTAGGCTAATGCTGATTTATTCTAAAACAACATTTTATTGGATCAATAATCATACAAATATTTTAATTTTTTCATTACTAAAAGATTATGATACATAATGAAAAATAACAACTATACATTGGTAATTAGTATAATGCAAATACAATCAAAATGGCAAATTATGATAATGAAATAGGCCTACTTATATTATTATTATTGTTAGCACCGTGTCTTACTACCTGTTCGGGTTATACACACGCTAATGTGTAATGGTAGGGTGATTGTGAGATGAAATGGAGGACCTACAGTTTAACGTGGGATCCGAACCACGGTGGAGGCCTGGCAATCCTCACATTCACAATTTGTGATTATACACCTTTTGTCAGAGGTGAAGGAAGGGTTTGGTATTCCGTAAAATCTGTGCCGGGACTGAGGATTGAACCCCGGACCCCTAGCACAGAAGTCCGACACCTTACCCCTAGATCACCAGATACCTATATTACTATTTATTGAATAATTAAGGTCTATTTGTAGCAAGTGTTGGTATTTAATGTATTTATATACACCAGTACACTTATAGGTTTATTTGGGTTATGGAACTAACAAGGAGATCCCGTATAGTTCAATAGGTACAGAAGTTAGCGAGTAGGGCTGAATGACCAGGGTTCAAATCCCTGTTCTTCCGTTATATTTATATCCCTAAAAATGCTATAGTGGGACTCATCATCGCATCATTGGATACGCAGACTGAAAGTCAAGTTCTTCTAGTCTGATTTGCTGTTTACGGCAAGGTCCCCATTCTAATCCCGGGAGGATTTAATGAGTGTCTTTTTATAAATGGAGATTATCACGCTCCCTTTGAGTATTAATTACAAGTATGTATAGCCCGGACATGTCTTAAGACATGGTGGATAGGGGTGGGGGGAAGATATAGACCTACGCATAGATTCCATAATTGGAGTTAAGGCCAGGGAATATGTCTTTGTAACATCTTAGTTCACATGAATATATAAACTATCAATTTTACCAACAGTAAGTAATGAATAAATTATGTACACAAGGCATTTATAAAAGTACGAAAAAAGAATGCTAAAAGAATTTAAAATACTTCACAATCATTATTTAAAACAGTGTTATCTGTGAATGAGAACAAAATACTACTAATTTTTCATACAAAATACTTTATCAATAAACTTTTCATGTTGGTATTCTTTTTATCACCGAGTCTTACTATCCGTTCGGATTTAATAACCTTTTTGCTATTGAATAGCAAAATAAACAAAACTATTTTAATCCTGATAATATAATTGTTTTTTAAATATGACTAGGTAATGTTTATTACTTTCTAATACTTACTTAGTCCATGGTATTAGGGACTCGCGAGTTCATTGCCGCACTTACTAAAGTGCACCACCTATTCTTTTATTGAGCTAGTCCTTTCCAGTCAACCTCATTACTCATGAGGATGATATATAAAGTTGTACACTTGTTTTTGGAGGAGATATTCCGCTATTAGTTTACTGAAGACTTTTTTTTCGAAATATTAATATTTTAAAAGATGGCTTTAGTAATTTGGTTCAAATTGAGTAATTGTTAAGCTTTTTGCATTATAAATAGTTAAATATATAGATACATTTTTCTAGAAAAAAATCATTTAGTAATAGTAGTTAACTAATTACTGAGCTTTGTAAAGTTAGATTTAAAAAAAAATGATTAATGAATTGGTTAAAAACTGAAAACGGCGGACTATTTTGCATTATCAATATTAATGTATCTTTATTTATCTAAAATAAATTAATTTAAGGGTTGTTTATATAAAATGAATGGTATATTTTTTAAATTGGTCTTGAAGATTGAATTTAAACTATTAGTTTTTCATGATACAATAATTATAATGTACTTTACAAATAATTTTATTTTTGAAAATTTAAATTCGGTTAAATAGCCATATTTGAACAATTTGGTTTAAAATGTATTAATAAAGTGTTTATTGTAACAAGATGATTTGGTGTTTTGACGAGTAAAACATACCTAAGGATAGATAGTTTACTCCTATTTTTGAAAATTTTGAAAATTACCTTTGAAGTTATAATACTTACACAATATTATAAAGTTGGTACGATTGTGTCGTACCATTTATTTACTATACTATATCATGTATTTATTTTAATTTAATTTTTATGTTTATTTTATTTTAATCTCTTACCTGTAGCTAAGATAGAATGGAAGTTACTATTGATGAAACGTTAAAGTGACACATTTAACTTCATGTCACCCACTCCGGTGGCCACATGGTCTAACACGCTACTCTCGCAGTAGACTAGACTGACAATGACAGGGAGACCGAGGTTAGTATCGCGGTCGAGTGTACTGAAGGATTTTTCCAAACTGGCTTCCCAATCTCACTACTCGCAAATGCAGGTATACTTCCTATAAATGTAACCTTCCTTAACCATTAGCGCAACTAGTACATAAATATATAACGCGAATGGGTAGTAAGACACAGTGCTAAAAGAATTAATTTCATATCGAACTATTTATATTGGCCATTCATGTTTTTTACACAATAGTGTTATTATTTTCACACTATTTAACAAAAATATATTTTTTCTTTTAAAATATAATTCTGTCCTTGTAATGTGTATTCCAAATAACTTTTCATATTAGTAAGTAAATTTTCTTAGGGTGATTGTATAGTGTATACTATTTTTATTTCAGAATGCTGCTTATAACATTATATCAAGTAAAATATTTGTATTTAAGGATAGGGGTCAATGTATACTTTATGATCATCTCTAAAACCATCTTCACAACTCAAGCTTGTATTCGTTTAACTAATCTAAAGTTCGCATTAGCGTAAGTGCGTATAACCCAAACGGTTAGACGCGGTGCTAATAATAATTTTAAAGCTTCACAATATTGGAATATAGGTTTGTCTCGTCACTTCTAAAACGATCGTGGCAACGCTGTAAATGCAAGACCCTTGTAAATTGCAAAAGATATACGTTAATCCTCGTATTCCTACAAGCAGCGTTACACTACGGTTACCAAACAGTTTTAAATTTTAATATCATAAATATTTTTTTAAAGCTTAAATTAAACCAATAAATTATAATAAAATAGCTAAAACAGGGAGAGAAAAATTATCTAGTCTTGTGATTTCTTCTTTTTCCAACATTAATACTTAATTCCATATTAATCTTGTTAAAGTAATTATTCATTTAAAAATAAATAAAAAATAACAGAACACTAATTAAAATTATAATCTAAGAAAATGGAACTAAAAATAGTTCTGATTTATATAGTAAAATTCAATTGTGAATATTTAATCAATTGAGTTATTATAAGCAAAATAGGGTGAGGCTGAAAATGTGATAATTTTCATTGTATACTTTAATTAGTATGATTAGTAAAAGTTATACAGTCTTATTTCTAGATATAAATTCATTTTATCGGTGAAAACTGATTAAAATCCATATAACGGTTTTGCCACAATCTTTTATTTTGTAATACCATGTTTTTTTGGGTGAATGAATGTTGACCGGCCCCTTAATAAGTAAGATATTGATGTGTTCTTTCTTACCTGATCCAAAACGAAACTTCCTGCTCGCACTAAACGGTGAACTGAAAGAGGAGAGAACTGAATCTAAACTCTGACGGGAGGTTGCGTGCGATGAGAAAGGTCAAAGTAGACCTATCACATGCCACCAATTAGTTTCAAGTCCATACAATTGAACACAAACTCGCTTTGGATTGACTTTAATTGTGGTTATCGTCTTTAGTCGCCGACACAAGGAGATTAAAAAAGTGTGCCAAATAGGAAATGAATGAAGAAAAGAACTAGCAAGTGAACAATAAAGGTCCTTCATCTTTATCATCAAGTTGACAGAAATGTGCAAGTAATCAGCCCTCCCACCCCCGGAGGTAAGCTCCTAGTTATGTTCCTAGATAGAGAAAATATTTACTCCAAACATGAAGGTCAGAATCGGCCCTTTTGAGGGTCATCCTCAACTTGCATGGTTACAAAATTAAAAAAAAGGGCGATTGGAAGGAAATCTTGCTTAACCACACAATAATCAAAGCTGGCAAGAAGTGCAAAAATCTCTTAGTATATATATTTTAAATACTACCATTTTAAACACCATATAAAAGACAAAAATATATATAAATACATGTTTTCTAGGTTTTAGATTAATTTTATTTTAATATTTTTTATTCGCGATTAAAATCAAGGCTATTGAGCACAAATTAATTTCAATGAGTTTACAAATAAGATCTCTTAATTTAATCATGATGAGTACCTCTGTCATGCTATTAATTTGTTAACCAAACTTAAACTCGGCATGCATACCATTAACACATGAGTCGATAGTTGTATTTCTTCTTCTTCAAAATTCTGAGTTGGTGACAGTAGTGGTTGAATTGAGAGTTCTGGGCCACTTCCTCCCATAAGGTTTAACATTGATCCTCACCGCACCCCGTGAGGTGATCCTCACCGCACCCCGTGTAAGGAAGATTAGTTTCTCCTGGATAACTTTCTCCTGGATGCCCGATGCTAGTGTCTCCTGGTGGTGAGTCTTGGGAACTCATGGTCACCGCACCCCGTGTAAGGATGATGATTCACACCTGGCGGCAGTTTGGTGAGTCGACAAGACGAGTTGAGACAAGAATAGATATTGAGGTCACTGACCCAGGCATTGGGTTTTTCAGGGTACCAGGTTGACGGACAGACAAGGCAACTCAGGACAAGAATAGCTCGTGACCTCGTAAACCTGGGTTTTCCCTGGCACCAGCATGACAACCCAACAAGACGAATTGATACAAGAATAGATATTGAGGTAATTGACCCTGGCAACGGGTTTTCCCTATGACTTCAAAAATATTTATGGAGGAGAAGTCAGTTGGTGAACCATGTGTTTCTAAAATAGTTACATTATTAATTGGATATAACTTTTATAAATCACTAACATTTTATTATAATATTACTACGTATTGGGTGTTACTCGTTTAGCCGTTTATTTAAACGTTTCCCAGGAGGCACTGCGAGGAAGCGAGTAACGTCACCTCCCACCTATAACTAATTTTAACTAAACAATTTAATTTTGATAAAGCCGTGCTGTTTCACCTGATGAAATCAGGCTATGATACTCACAAGCACTCGAGCTATTTACATAATAAAAATATTTATTACAAAGGTTAATACACAAAGTTCCTTTTCAATATACTTAAGTACAAAACAAAAGGAGGAATTATATCTCCATTGGTGAGCACATTTGTCTTATTTTGTAGTGACCGTATGCAAGAGTGTCGCATCCATTATCTAAGATATAGCGTTTGTCATCTCCTGGTGAAAGCGCAAGTTTATTCAAAGAGACACTGTACAATTGATGTTTCTCACTTCTTATCATATACATATTGGCATAGTGTAAAATCCCCTGCTTTAAACATTTTTTATAATGAGAATGTTTAATTTTCTTTTCGAGAGTTGTTTATGATACACCTTTACCTACTTTTTTCTCCTCAAGACTCACCTTTTGAATGGAGTAAAGTTTAGGTCGAAGCCCCACAAACTCTCGAATACACTCTCCATTCATCTCATCCTTCATTTTACCGAGAGATTTTTTATTGCATACACTGTGCCAAAAATGTGTTTCTGGATAGTCTGAAGTGTCGAATCGGTCTATATTATCAAACATATCCGCACACACATTTTCTGTTTTCAGTTCGTAGCAGAGGGAGTCTGTGTTTGTGAATAAGAGCTTTGCATTTTGTCCATATTTCCTCTTAACATAATTATAATGAAAGTCATACATAATAACCTTGTTTATATCTAAGATTGCAAAGCCTGCATAGATAGGCTTATTCAAAAGTAGGTTTATTTTTCTCATGTGAACCCCAACTAACTCTTCTGTGAAGATTGTATAAGCAATAAATGCTGGTGATGCAATACGTTTCTTCAACCTTTTTTTAATTATTTAGTAATAGAACATTTATAACGATGTCTTTGATTCTCCATCGACTTCCCAAATACTGCATTGTTCATGAGTTTGAAAAAGTCCTTTTCAAATCCATTTATTGCATTTTTTCGTCGGGATGTATTAAAATCGATATATGGCTTCAACCAATCGCTCTGATTGAGAGTTAGGACTCGGTGTATCTTTTGAAGTTTCATACCCAAGGAAATATACAGTTTTAAATTACGGTAGTGTACCACATAATTTTGTTTACTGTTTAGGTTGGGCACTAATTTTCTGTTTTCCCGCCGGTGGGAAAGTTCAGCTTGGATTGTATATACTTAGAGAATAGGGATAACATTCCAGGGGTAACTATAACTTTTTCAGGAGCAAGTGGATTGTCACTGTGTTCGTCGTGAATTTCTTCCGGGTACTCTAGATCCACTTCTAATATATAGCCCACAGCGCTATCATCAGCAACTGAGATTATATTGAGCTCTGTTATTTCAGTCTTGTTCAACCACCTAAAATTACTCTGAGGAAGGCAATCAGACATAACAGTCCCATATAGATTATTACAATCCCAGTATGTGATATACTTCACCTCCTTTTCAGGGTTAAAATCCATCATTTCGGAGTTGTTTGCTTCAGAATGTCTATTAGAAATCATAGACACTCCACTACGTATCCCCTTTTCAATGAATAAATGCATTTCAATGTCAGTTAATAGCTCCAACTCAACCTTGGTCATCTTTAAAAAGGCTGTCCATGCTAGTCCAGGACTTGTGCAAAAATGTAGACAGTCTAATTTATAGTACTCGAAACATAAAGAGCGGAAGTATTCGAAGACGTCTGCTAAAAGTAGAACGTCACTTAAAACATATAAATTTTGATAATCTTCCATAGCATTCATTTCAAAGTTTTCCCACATAGTTTTAGCATGGACGTAGTCACTTTCTGAAATATGTTCTTGGTGTATCTGATTATAGAATGCAATTTTGGTGGTAATTGAATATCTTTCAGTTTACTGCTGTAGTCGTAGGGGAATACACCTTTTCGTAGCAGTAGATCTACTTTATCAAAAGGAATATTTTCATGAAGTATTTTAAATTGAGCTTTCCCAACATGTAACAAATTTTCAACCAATTTTTCAAGAGATGTGCTTAAAAACTGGAATGAGTCGATAAATTGTAAATACCCAAACTGAAGGAGATATATTTCTTCATATTGTTTGGGATATATGATATTCTTCTGTCTGTAAACTTCCCAATTTTCTGCATGATATATGGCGTCATAATTTTTTAAATTGTGCAAAGACGGGTATCTCTTGGTATATTGAAACTGAATATTGCACATACTATGAGATGCACCCCGATATGCCCCACTGAGATGACAGTGGTCATGGACGCGGTCTTGACCCAACTCCTTCTCGCAGATACTACATAACTAGCCGAAATACATTCATTTTCTTGTTCAGGGGTGATGCGCATAGGGACAACATTTTTCTTCATCTCTGTGATCATAGCCTCTTCTTCAACAAGTTTATGAAGAAAGGTGTACACAACATTATCACCACTATACACAACCGGAGGTTTCACACATTTACCATCCGAATTCGACTATTACATAAGCAAATCCTGATGGTACATGCTCCGTCAGTTTTGTGGTTGATGAGTGATCAGGGTTAGGTGCACACCCTGATATTTTAATATTAAAACATTCAAAATCTGCATAAATCACATACGGATTTTTAGCATATGTTTATATGTCGAGAATTTTAATATTTTATCCTCTTCCTTGGGCATCTGTATCTTCTGAGCATCGAAATCAGCACACGCTCACTATGCTCATCCCTGAGATTTTCATTAGAAAATCTATGCAAACAATATTTGCAATAGTATGCTTCACCATCGTGTCTGGTCAGCGAGCTTAGCAATCTGCTCAAGTTCTTAATAAGACAATAATGGCCCCCAGCCACATTTGAAAGAAACAACAAATCCACGTGATTGTCACGACTGACCTTGGTTATTCTTAAAGGGAATATTTCCCCTTGGTAGCCGTACACATTAATAGATATATTATTTTGTTTTTCAAACTTAGTAATTTGTGGTATTTGCACAGGGTATTCAATACCATCCATATTCAGTTTACCTTCCAATGATATATACTTACTCACTCGATAAGCGTGCTGGTCAGCTGGATATAGAAATGCTAGCACAGACCAAAGCAAACATTTACTGTCAGCATTTCTTATATTAATTAAGGCATGTTTATTTCTCAACTCTTCTGGTAATGGAATATAGCTGGAAGCAGCCAAAGGAACATATTTAGCTAGTTTAAACTTAGGTATTTTACATGGTCCTCAGACCAATCACTTCCTTTGTGGTGGAAAGAAGAAGCTGCTTCAATCATGTAAGTGCATGTATCCTAATCTGTGATTTTAATTCGTCAGGACTTAGAGTGACGATACACTTACTGCGAAAGTACGGGGTGATTGTTTCATCTCCCTCCCTTCCAACACGAGAGTACTCTACACAGGCAGATGTATACCATTTAAAGATTACCCATTACATTAAGTTGTTGGGTAAGCGTTGATTCCATCTTCCTTTTAATTTTGTTAATAAAGACTAAAAATAGCGAGTCTTTCGAGGGAGAGAGCTTGATGATATTTACTGTACCATCCAAAGCTTCTGAAAAATTACAGGGGTCGTAATTTTCATCGTTATCGAAATTCTCAATAGATTCCTGCTCTCTTGACTTTGAAACGTTGGCAACATCCCCCAGTGGAGTTACAGTACAGTTCTTTAACTTGTGTAGTGATAGATTATCTGCAGTAGAGAATATTTGACTGCATTTATCACACTCGAATGACTTCACCTCCCGACTATGTGAGGAAACATGTCGCTGTAAGTTGTCACTCCGACTAAAAACTTGTCCACACTCATCACACTCTTTAAGCGCATCCCCATGTTGTAAACGCATATGACGAGACAGGTGGTAAGCTTGGTAAAAGATTTTGAGCACTTCTTACATAGGTAGATCATTTTAACCAAGTGTTTTGTATGAAAATCAACAGATAAAATATTAAAAATAGAAAGTGTTCTATGAGAATAAATATATAAAATCTTAATGATAGTTGATTTGACAATTTTTCACTATCACTTCTCTAGATGTGGAAATTTAAGGTTTAGTTTAATAGAGACTAATTACATACATTTTCAAGGATGAGAAAATTACAAATGCCAACATTATAGTTTTAAAATGTAAGTTTAAGCCTATTTATACATAAAAGAAGAAATAGCAACTGAAGGATGCAGAGAAAAATTTCCAAAAAAAGTCCCGCTGCATTTAGGGGATAATTAATTTAAACTTTTAGAGCTGTGTTGTATAGAGTTAATTGTACAGTTGGGTGCCAATAACTTGGGCCCAGAGAAGATCCAATACAACTGGTGGGGGCTGTTGTAAGAGGTGGCGTATGCGGCGATGAGGGCGAGCCGGCCCCCCGGGATCTGCACCAATGTTTCTGATAAGGGGGTTATCTGAGTGGCGAAGCTTGCGAAAGAATTTATCTGTTCCCCGGTGCAGAATGAGATCAAAAGGTGGAAGTACCGACTCTGTGTAGATCACAGAGTTACGGGTTCGGGGGGGGGGGGTAGAGCCAGAATAAGACGGAGGCAACGATGGAAAAATGAAACTAAGGGTCTAAAGTTACGGGGGGTGACGTGACTCCAGACGGGAGCCGCGTAAAGAAGAATAGAAAGAATGTAAGATTGAAATAGTAAGATTTTATGTGGGAGGAGAAGGGGGCACTGTGGTCGAAGGACTGGGGCCAGGGCATACATTACCCCACGCGCCTTGTTACGTATGTTCGTGAAATGATCAGTAAAGTTAAGACGGCGGTCCAGTGTGACCCCCAGGTAGTGAACAGAGTCTTGCAGAGGTAGAATGACCCCCCAAAAAACAGAGGAGGGAAATGCCCAGGACGACGACGTGTGAAAATTATAGCTTGTGTCTTGGGCCAGGTTGAGTAGGAGCTCCCACGAGGCGAAGTAGAGAGCGAGAGAACGAAGAGCACAGGACAGCTTGCCCAGGAGAACGCGTACGTCAGTGGATTGAGCCATAAGCGCCGTGTCATTCGCATAGAGGGACAAGCTACAACCTGGAAGGAAGGGGATATCGTGGGTGAACAAGGAGTAAAGGAGTGGAGAGAGAGGGACCCCTGGGGGACACCGGCGCGAATGGACGGGATGAGGATAACACGGCGTTCAGGTGAACCTGAAACGTTCGG
Organism: Timema cristinae; assembly: GCA_039000515.1. NCBI lineage: Eukaryota > Metazoa > Arthropoda > Insecta > Phasmatodea > Timematidae > Timema > Timema cristinae. The sequence goes on from JBCFYV010000024.1 coordinate 9,230,730, forward strand.
CTTGACAGAAAGGATTGACAGAGGTGAAGTAGATATATAGGCATTCCACCAGCTAACAGTTTGAGGAGGAGACCAGAATGGGACACTGAGTCAAACGCCCCCTGGACATCCAGTACTACAAACCCTGTGTGAACGTGCCTGGAAAATCCTTCCGTTATCTGGTCGACGACCCGGGCTAGTGCGTGGGTAAAAGAGTGACGGGCCCTGAACCCGAACTGATAATCCGGGAGAAGACGATTTTCCTCCTCCCAGCTGAGAAGACGTTTCAGTATAACCCTCTCCGCTACCTTGCTCACACGTGAGAGAAGGCTGATTGGACGGTAGGAGGAAGGGAGTTGGGGGGGGGGGGTTTGCCTCGTTTAGGAATAGAGACTACTAAGGCAGTCTTCCAGGATGAGGGGTAGAAAGATAATAGAAGGATAGCATTGAGAATTCGAAGGAGAAAAACTAGAGCCTTCTTGGGAGATGAGCAAGGAGCGGGTTGGTCACTCTGTCGAGACCGGGACTTGAAGAGGGTCGAAGATGGGAGAGGATCCCACGGAGTTCGGCTGGGGTAACAAGAGATACGTCAGTCTGAGAATCTGGCTATTTACAGTAGAACTGTGTAAACGTCAGTCTGAGAATCTGGGTGTTTACAGTAGAACTGTGTAAACGCCAGGAAACGTCTGTCTACATTTTTAAAACTCATTCAAAATAATAAGTATAGTAGGATTCTAGTACAAATAAAGGTTTTATTTAGGCTATGATTGATCACATTTTGGTAGACTATTATAATAATGATAAATACTATTGCGATGCACAATTTGATTTTTAATAATTTCAATGGCCGCATTCATCGAAAATTTACCCTTGATCATTTAGGTATTCATGTCCCTTCTTGAGCCTCTTGTAATCCCAAATTATTTTCTCTCAACAGCCCTTCCAAGGTGAGTCCTAAATGTGGGTGAATCCATAGCACAAATAATAGATTTGCTAAAGTTGACTTTTATCGTAAAAGAAAATCAAAACTCTGAGAGTTATTTGAGTAGCTCCGCTATCATTAATTTACACAGTTCTACTGTAAATACCCAACCTTGTACTGCTTGTGCTTTTACTAATTTTTTTTAGAATTTAATTTCAATATTTTATTACTATTCAGACGTTTCCTGACGTTTGATCTTACGCGAGAATTACTTTTTCATACATGATGCTAACACTCAGTGTATACAATACAAATGTCTTGTGTTGGACTTAACTACCAAAGATGGGAGAGCACTAGCTTAGGTGCACTGAGGTTTTTCCTAAACGGTTTATATTATCCTTCCACGCAAATGCGTGTGCACTTTCATCTCAATTAATCCTTTCTAATCCCTAAATCATTATTGTAGTTAGTACATAGGCGTATAACCCGAATGGGTAGTAAGATGTGGTGTTAAAATAAAGTCAAGACAACTTGATTCAGTCGGTAACGCGTCCGTCTATTGACTTAAAGGTGTCGAGTTTTATCTCCGAAAGTGTCAACAGAAGACTTTTATAGTCATAGGAATTGTTTGACTTTTAGATTAGTTACAGATGTTGCGAGGAAGGTGTACTTAATGGTTTCATAATATTGTTTAGAAACCACCCTAATATTTTCCCTGGTGTGAGTGCTCATGTTGTTTAAAAGTATGTCAATATGAATGACACACGTTACTATTTGTTTACATCCTCTACGGGCTAACACAAAACATTGAGACATTATAAGTACCAATTTTCCTCACTATTTGGCACAGAATGAAAGTTGTTAATAAATGAAAATAAGTTGGACATATCATAATAATTTACCCGTAAACAGTGATATATTGAAGGATTCAGACAGAAACTCGTGTGTTTAGGTGTACGCTATTTACCATATTTATTGATTTTATTTCTAGGTATACCGTTTGGAGGTGAAATAATTGTACGCAACCATGTATTGTTACTCACAGACAAATATTGTTTATAAGTTGATATAGGGGCTTTATCGTTTAACACGCTAAATGAAGGATTTCGTTAAATCCTCGTATTTTCGTGTGTAAATTTTTTTTCCACATTCGATTACACGCGAGGTGTAGAGTAGCTTGTTATATAATTAGTGTGAGTGAAACACGTCTGTTACAACTGAAGTTCCACATCCAAGTGAAAGCATATTCAGGTACTCACCGTCGAGGGCGCCCCGGGCTTGGCTCGGGCGCATCCTCCACGCTAGCGGGCTCCATGGAGGGATCCACACTGTATCCCACTCCAAGACCTAAGAGTCAACTATCATCGAGTTAGGTGAGATACCGACGTCAACATCAGGACTATTAGACTGTCAGTTGTTATTGTGTGGCCATAATCATGAGTGACTACCCAGAAGACCTCTCTAACACCACGCCCAACGTGGACGTGGCTCAGACTGTCACGGAGTTACGGTGTCCTTAACGACTGTATCATCGACAGCCTCTATTATTCAACCTCCAGTTTACACAATAGGCTCGTTAATGGACACTCTTGGGAGCACGAGGTGGGGGGATTGGGTATCGGCACCTACGGCAAATACCGATGCGAGGAGTCCCCGATCTCCCATTCGAGTTGTGTCCCCTCTGTTACTCCCACCGTCTCACCAGTGGTATCGTCGGTGGCTCCAAACTCCTTCGCTCCATTGACTCTTTATTACCCACCAGAGTGGGGTCTTGCAGGTCACACTGTCGGGCTCTGAGGCCGAGACGGGGGCCGGACCCTCTCTCAAGCTTGACACCGGTAGACCCTCCGATTCTGGCCTTGTGACAGGGCTGGGAGGGGGAAAAATCTACTTTCCAAGAAGAGGACTGCCGGGACGTACGAGACTCCGCTCTGACCATAAGCCATCCTTCCTCCCCATGGAAAGGGGAGAGTCTCCGAGTCGGATGGACAGGGGTCCTTTGAGTTCCAAAGGCCACGCCTCCCAAAGAAAACAAGAAGAGGAAGAATGTGGGCTCCTCATCAGCGTCCCTTCCATCCCCGGATCGCCAGGGGGAAAAGGGTGACACTATCAGTCCAACGACTGTGACAACAGGTGGGGGTGATCAAATTGCGGCATCTGAGGGCAGTCTGCCACCTGGTACTTATGATCCTTCACGTCCCCCCTTTACTCAAAAAACCCCCCGACTCGACATCCACCTTCACAGGGGTCCTCTTAGGGTCCCTCCACTTCTTACGCATCCATAGCTGGTAGGCCCTCACAGGTCGAACGGGGTATGGCCCAGGACCCTCCCACCCACCGAAAGTCCCGCGTTCCCCCAGTCATCATTTTAGGTCCGTTTGAAGGGAATAAATTCTCGTTGTCTGTATCCCTTCGTAAAATTCTCCGTGAAAGAATTTAAGTTAATCTCATCAGGCCAGCAAGTGACTGTTAATCCTGGCAATTCACATGATCGGGATAGGCTATTAGGGTTCCTCAGGGAGCGCAAAATCCAACATTTCACTTATCCCACTGAGGACGAGCGAGATGGGAGAATGGTCCTGCGGGGCCTTCCTCTTGAAACGCCCGTTGAAGACATTGCAGAGGCGTTATCCAGGCGAGGTTACCAGGTCAGGCGGGTGACCCAGCTTTCAGTCAGGGAGCCTAATGGGGGTCTAGAGCGTAAGTTCCCTCTATTTTTGGTAACATTGGTAGGTCGTTATGAGGTCGCCCGACTATCGAAGGAAACCTCACTGAATCATTACAGGATCACCATGGAGGCTTCCCGACGCAGGAGTGTTCCCCAATGTCACAACTGCCAAAGATTTGGCCATTCTTCCCCAACATGCGGTGCACTGCCTAGGTGTGTCAGATGTGGGGCGGGACACCGCACCCAAGACAGGAGCTATCTGTGGACAGCCCTGATATCAAATGTGTAAATTGTCTCGGCGCTCATCCGGCCAATGCGGGGATTTGTCCTCGTAGGGCCTCTTACATCCAAGGCAGAGAACGTGCGGCTCCCCCCTCCCGACCACCCAAGGGGCCATCTGCTCCTGGACCCGCTGGTAGGCCGGGCCAACCACAGCGCCCTCTCGCAGACTCAGCTTCGTTCACGCCGCTTCCCGCTGTCAGTGCTTTTCCCGGATTCGCACCAGCCACCCCTCTCTAGAGGTTCCATCAGAGGGGTCCTCTGACATAAGACATTGGTCTCTGACATTTCAGAAATTGTATCGCTCGTCCGCTCTCTTAGAATATGTCAACACTTACCCCTTCTGAAGGTTTTGCTCACCAATCTCATCTCAGCCCCCACATTTTGTGACAAATTTAATGTAATTCTTGAGTTCTTACCGCGATTCTTCAATGATTGACGCTCCCGTCCTTCTTCTTGGAATGCCTGTTCACTTATTCCAAAGCTCAACGAGCTTACTCATCTCCTCAGAGTGCGTTCCGTTTCCCTTGCCATTGTAACTGAGACATGGCTCAAACCCCACCATTTGGTAACCATACCATCATTCACGATATATAGAGCGGACAGAATTGGTCGCCGTAGGGGTGAAGTGGCGCTTTTTTTCCGGGATGGCCTTTGTCATCACCGACTTGCCATTCCAGCCCTAGCAAACATCGAGGCGGTGGCGGTTAGACTCTTGGGTGGAGCGTACTCGGTCACCTTGTGTGGAGCTTACGCCCCCCCAGGCTTGCCTCTTCTTTGGGCTGATTTGTCAAAAATCCGTGGATTGGGAGCGAGCCTTGTTCTTGGAGGCGATTTCAATGCTCGCCACGTGAAGAGGGCTTGTCGGTCCACTGAGGCAAGAGGCACTTTGCTGCGCCAGTTCTCAGTGGACAACGGTCTCTTTGTCCACTATCCAAACCTCCCTACCCATGTTCCCAACCACGCTCGGCATCATCCGAGCGTTCTGGACATTTTTCTCACCACTGCCCGTCCCTTCCTCTCCCCACCCGAGACCGTCCTGTCTCTATCCTCCGACCATAATCCCGTCCTTACTTCGCTCTGTTTCTCGCCTCTCTCTCTCAACTATGAACCTCAATTCAATTTTGCTCGAGCAAACTGGGCCCGTTATCGCTCCCTTCTCTCTTCCTCACTTCAATGTGATTTTTCAGTTCCAACCAAATTATCCATTGAAGAGCGTGTACAGACCTTGACTTCAGCCATCCTTTCGGCAGCCTCGTCATCAATTCCCTTCCGGCGTCCACACTCGTTGGGTCCGCGTCTCCCACCCCGATCTTAGAGTTGCGGGCACAGCATGATCGAGCTAGACGCTGGTGGCAAAGATCTCGTCTTCCTGCGGCCCGGGTCGAATTCCAAATCCTCAGGAGTAGTTGTCGCCGGGAGATTGCAAAATGGAGGGCGGGAATTCAACTTAGGTGCCTGGAGGCCCTTTCTCCAGGGACGGTTCTGTCTGGCGGTATGTTCGCGGACTAAGGCGTAGAAGAGCCCCAGTTCCGGTGTTTCGAGTCGGAGGAGCACCACTTGAGTCCGACGCTGAGAGGGTGGAGGCATTAGCGGATAGTTTTGAGGCCCGCTTTCACTCGCATTCCATTGTCCCGGGCTCTAAGGGCCACTCAGGCTTCCCAAGCTCACCACTCCATCCCTCAATCCCCACAGATTCTCAGACTGACGTATCTCTTGCTACCCCAGCCGAGCTCCGTGGGATCCTATCCCATCTTCGACCCTCTTCAAGTCCCGGTCTCGACAGAGTGTCCAACCCGCTCCTTGCTCATCTCCCCAAGAAGGCTCTAGTTTTTCTCCTTCGAATTCTCAATGCTATCCTTCTATTATCTTTCTACCCCTCATCCTGGAAGACTGCCTTAGTAGTCCCTATTCCTAAACGAGGTAAACCCCCCATCTTCCTTCCTCCTACCGTCCAATCAGCCTTCTCTCCTGTGTGAGCAAGGTAGCGGAGAGGGTCATACTGAAACGTCTTCTCAGCTGGGAGGAGGAAAATCGTCTTCTCCCGGATTATCAGTTCGGGTTCAGGGCCCGTCACTCTTCTACCCACGCACTAGCCCGGGTCGTCGACCAGATAACGGAAGGATTTTCCAGGCACGTTCACACAGGGTTTGTAGTACTGGATGTCCAGGGGGCGTTTGACTCAGTGTCCCATTCTGGTCTCCTCCTCAAACTGTTAGCCGGTGGAATGCCTATATATCTACTCCACCTCTGTCAATCCTTTCTGTCAAGCCGAACGTTTCAGGTTCACCTGAACGCCGTGTTATCCTCATCCCGTCCCATTCGCGCCGGTGTCCCCCAGGGGTCCCTCCTCTCTCCACTCCTTTACTCCTTGTTCACCCACGATATCCCCCTTCCTCCAGGTTGTAGCTTGTCCCTCTATGCGAATGACACGGCGCTTATGGCTCAATCCACTGACGTACGCGTTCTCCTGGGCAAGCTGTCCTGTGCTCTTCGTTCTCTCGCTCTCTACTTCGCCTCGTGGGAGCTCCTACTCAACCTGGCTAAGACACAAGCTATAATTTTCACACGTCGTCGTCCTGGGCATTTCCCTCCTCTGTTTTTTGGGGGGGTCATTCTACCTCTGCAAGACTCTGTTCACTACCTGGGGGTCACACTGGACCGCCGTCTTAACTTTACTGATCATTTCACGAACATACGTAACAAGGCGCGTGGGGTAATGTATGCCCTGGCCCCAGTCCTTCGACCACAGTGCCCCCTTCTCCTCCCACATAAAATCTTACTATTTCAATCTTACATTCTTTCTATTCTTCTTTACGCGGCTCCCGTCTGGAGTCACGTCACCCCCCGTAACTTTAGACCCTTAGTTTCATTTTTCCATCGTTGCCTCCGTCTCATTCTGGCTCTACCCCCCCGAACCCGTAACTCTGTGGTCTACACAGAGTCGGGACTTCCACCTTTTGATCTCATTCTGCACCGGCGAACAGATAAATTCTTTCGCAAACTTCGCCACTCAGATAACCCCCTTATCAGAAACATTGGTGCAGATCCCGGGGGGCCGGCTAGCCCTCATCGCCGCATACGCCACATCTTACAACAGCCCCACCAGTTGTAGTGGAGCTTCTCTTGGCCCAAGTTATTGGCACCCAACCATATAATTAATTCTATACAATACAGCTCTAAAAGTTTAAATTAATTATCCCCTAAATCCAGCGGTTTTTTTTTGGAAATTTTTCCCTGCATCCTTCAGTTGCTATTTCTTCTTTTATGTATAAATAGGCTTAAACTTACATTTTAGAACTATAATGTTGGCATTTGTAATTTTCTCATCCTTGAAAATGTATGTAATTAGTCTCTATTAAACTAAACCTTAAACCTTTTCTGGTTTTCCACTCTCCTCTGAAGAGTATACGCGCGAGGCGTATAGCATTGTTTATTACATATTTGAGTGTGTGTGAAACACGTCTGCTTCGACTGTAGTTCCACATCCAAGTGAAAGCAAGTTCAGGTGCTCGCCGTTGAGGGCGCTCACGCGTTCCGAGCTTTTGGCTCGTGCGCACCGTACTCTGGTCAACAACATGGCGGGTTCCATGGAGGGATCCACACTGTTCTCCACTCGCAGTACCTCAGCGTCAGCTGTCATCGAGTTGGGTGAGATACCTACGTTAACATCAGGACTATTTGACTACCAGTTATTGTGTAACTATAATCATGAGTGACCACCCAGAAGACCCTTCTGACACCACGCCAAATGTGGCTGTGGCTCAGACGATCACGGGAGTCCCTAACGACTGTCTCATCGACAGACATTACTATTCAACCACCAGTTTACACGATTGGCTCGTTAATGGACACTCTTGGGGTTACGAGGAGGAGGGAGTGGGTATCTGCGCCTACTGCCACACCAACACGGTGGCGTCTCCTATCTCTCATCCGAGCTGCGTCCCCTCTGTAACTACCACAGTTTCACCAGTGGTCCGTCGGTGGCTCCAAACTCTTTTGCTCCATTGACACTTTACTACCCACCAGAGTAGGGTCTCCAGGTCACACTGTCGGGCTCTGAGGACGAGATGGGGGCTGGACCCTCTCTCAAGCTTGACACTGGTAGACCCTCCGATTCTGGCGCTTGTGACTGGGCTGGAGAGGGGGAAAAGTCTACTTCCAAGAAGAGGACTGCCGGGACGTTCGAAACCTCCACGTCTGACCAAAGACATCCTTCCTCCCCCATGGAAAGGGAGAGGTCTCCGAGTCAGATGGAAAGGGGTCCTTTGAGTTCCAAAGGCCACGCCTCCCAAAGAAAACGAAGAGGAAGAAAGTGGGCTCTTCATCAGCATCTCCTCCATCCCCGGGTCACCAGGGAAATAAGGGCATCATTACGAGTTCATCGAGTGTGACCACAGGTAGGGGTGATCAAATTGCGGCCTCCGATGGCAGTCTGCCCCCTGGTACTTATGATCCTTCACGCCCCCCCTTTACTCAAAAAACCCCTCCAACTCGACATTCATCATTACAGGAGTCCTCTCAGGGTCCCTCCACCTCTTACGCAACTATAGCTGGTAGGGCCTCCCAGGTCAAACAGGGTGAAGCCCCGAATCCTCCCACCCCCCGTAAGTCCCGTGTTCCCCCAGTTATTATTTTAGGTCCGTTTGAGGGGAGCAAATTCTCGTTGTCTGTGTCCCTTCGTAAAATTCTCCGCAAGAAATTCAAGTTGATATTATCAGGCCAGCAAGTGACTGTCTATCCAGGCGATTCACGTGACCGGGACACGCTATTAGCGTTCCTCCGGGATAGTGAAATCCAACACTTCACTTACCCCACCGAGGAAGAGCGAGATGGAAGAATGGTCCTGCGGGGCCTTCCTCTAGAAACGACTGTTGAGGACATCACTAAGGCGTTGTCCAGGCGAGGATATCAGGTCAGGCGGGTGACTCAACTTTCGGTCAGGGAACCAAATGGGGGCCGAGAACGTATGTTCCATCTTTTCTTAGTAACCTTGGTAGGTCGTTCTGAGGTAGCCCGACTGTCGAAGGAAACCTCACTGAATCAATTCAAGATCGCCATGGAGTCTTACCGTCGTAGGAGTGTTCCCCAATGTCACAACTGCCAAAGATTTGGTCATTATTCCCCGACGTGCGGAGCATTGCCTAGGTGTGTTCGATGTGGGGCGGGACACCGCACCCAGGACTGCGAGCTATCTGTGGACAGCCCGAAATAAAATGTGTAAATTGTCTTGGAGCCCACCCGGCCAATGCGGGGATTTGTACCCGTAGGGCCTCATACATCCAGGGCGGAAAACGAGCTGCCCCTTCCCCCCGACCACCTACGGGGCCATCTACTCCTAGACTCACCGGTCGCCCAGGCCAACCACAGTGCCCTCGCTTAGACCCAGCTTCTTTTCCGTCACTTCCTACCGTCAGTGCTATTCCCGGATTCGCACCAGCCACCCCTCATCCGGAGGTTCCACCAGAGGGGTCCTCTGACCTAAGATCATTTGTTTCGGATATCTCGGAAATTGTATCTCTCGTCCGTTCCCTCCAAATATGCCAACACTTGCCCCTTCTGAAGTCCTTGCTCACTAAGCTAATCTCAGCCCCCACACTTTGTGACAAATTCAATATATTTCTCGAGTTTCTACCCCGTTTCTTCAATGAGTGACGCTCCCGTCCTCCTTCTTTAGAATTCCTATTCTCTTATTTCAAAGATCGATGAGCTGACTCATCTCCTTAGAGTGCGCAATGTTTCCTTGGCCATCATAACCGAGACATGGCTAAAACCCCAACATTTGGTAGCCATACCATTATTCTCAGTATATAGAGAGGATAGGATTGGTCGCCGGAGGGATGGAGTGGCACTTTTTGTCCGGGACGACCTTTGTCACCACGGCTTACCATTCCAGCCCTAGCAAACCTCGAGGCTGTGGCAGTTCGACTCTTGGGGGGAGCTTACTCGGTCACTTTGTGTGGTGCTTACGCCCCCCCGTGTTCACCTCTTCTCTGGGCTGATTTATCAAAAGTCCGTGGGTTAGGAGTGAGCCTTGTTCTTGGTGGTGATTTTGATGCTCGCCATGTTGAGTGGGCTTGTAGGTCTACTGATTCAAGAGGTACTTTGCTGCGCCAGTTTTCAGCGGACAGGGGTCTCTTTGTCCACCATCCTAACCTCCCTACTTATGTTCCTAGCCACGCTCGGCGCCATCCAAGCGTGCTGGACATTTTCCTTACCACTGCCCGTCCTTTCCTCTCCCCACCCGAGACTGTGCTGTCCCTATCCTCCGACCATAACCCTGTTCTGACTTCTCTCTGCTTCTCGCCTCTCTCTTCCAATTCTGAACCTCCATTCAATTTTTCTCGAGCGAACTGGGCCCGTTATCGTTCCCTTCTCTCTTCCTCACTCCAGTGTAATTTTTCAGTCCCTACCAAACTGGTTCTTGAAGAGCTGGTACAAACTTTGACTGCAGCTATCCTTTCGGTAGCCTCTTCGTCAATTCCCGTCCGGAGGCCTCCCTCGTTGGGTCCACGTCTCCCGCCCCCAATCTTAGAGTTGCTGGCACAGCGTAATTGTGCTAGGCGCTGGTTGCAGAGATCTCGTCTCCCTACTGCTCGAGTCGATTTACTAATCCTCAGGAGCAGCTGTCGCAGGGAAATTGCGAAATGGAGAGCGGAAATTCAACTTAGGCGCCTGGAGGCTCTTTCTCCAGGAGACGGTTCCGTCTGGCGGTATGTTCGTGGCCTGAGGCGTAGAAGAGCCCCTGTTCCGGTATTTCGAGTTGGAGGAGAACCGCTTGAGTCCGACGTTGAGAGGGTGGAGGCATTGGCGGATTGTTTTGAGGCCTGCTTCCATTCTCATTCCATTGTCCCGGGTTCTGAGGGCCACTCCGGCTTTCCAAGCTCACCGTCCCTTCCCTCTATCCCCACCGATTCCCGGATTGACGTTTCTCTTGTTACTCCGGCTGAGCTCCGCGAGGTCCTCTCTCATCTTCGCACCTCCTCAAGTCCTGGCCTCGACCGAGTGTGTAATCCTCTCCTTACTCATTTCCACAAGAAGGCAATAGATTTTCTCCTTCGAATTTTGAATGCTATCCTACTCTTGTCCTTCTACCCTTCATCCTGGAAGGCCGCCTTATTAGTCCCCATTCCCAAGCCAGGCAAATACCCCCATCTCCCTTCCTCCTATCGTCCAATCAGCCTTCTCTCCTGTGTGAGCAAGGTAGCGGAACGGGTCATACTGAAACGTCTTCTTTGCTGGGTGTAGGATAACCGTCTCCTCCCAGACTATCAGTTCGGGTTTAGGGCCCGTCACTCTTCCACCCACGCGCTAGCCCGGGTCGTTGACCAGATAACGGACGGGTTTTCCAGGCGCGTTCACACAGGGTCCATAGTACTGGACGTCCAGGGGGCGTTTGACTCAGTATCTCATTCTGGTCTTCTCCTTAAACTACTTGCTGTTGGACTGCCTATTCACCTACTTCAACTCTTCCAATCCTTTCTGTTAAGCCGAACATTCCAGGTTCACCTGGACGCCGTGTTATCCTCATCCCGTCCTATCCGTGCCGGTGTCCCCCAAGGGTCCCTCCTCTCCCCACTTATCTACTCCTTGTTTACCCATGACATCCCCCTTCCTCCAGGTTGTAGCTTGTCCCTTTATGCGGACGACACGGCGCTTATGGCTCAGTCCACCGACGTTCGCGTTCTCCTGAGCAAGCTGCCCTGTGCCCTTCGTTCTCTTGCTTTCTACTTCGCCTCTTGGGAACTCCTGCTCAATCTGGCCAAGACACAGGCCATAATGTTCACCCGTCGTCATCCGGGGCATTTCCCTCCTCTGTTAGTAGGGCGGGGGGGTCATCCTTCCTTGGCAAGATTCAGTTTACTACCTGGGGGTCACATTGGACCATCGCCTTCACTTCATAGACCATTTCAATACTGTCCGCAACAAGGCAAGTGGGGTAATGTATGCCCTGGCCCCAGTCCTTCGACCACTTTGTCCTCTTACTCTCTCACATAAAATCACCCTATTTCAATCTTACATTCTTTCAGTCCTGCTTAACGCGGCTCCCGTCTGGAGTCACGTCCCCCCCGTAACCTTAGACCCTTGTTTTCATTTTTCCATCACAGCCTCCGTCTTATTCTGGGTCTTCCCCCCGATCCCGCAACTCTTAGATCTACTCCTGGTGGGGATTGCCACCTCTGGATTTAATCTTGCACCAGCGTACAGATAGATTTTTTCGTAAACTAAGACAATCACACAATCCTCTTATCAGATCTATTGGTGCCGATCCCGGGGGGCCTGCTCGCCCTCATCGTCGTATACGTCACCTCTTACAACAGCCCCCACCAAGTGTAGTGGAGCTTATCTGGGCCCAAGTTATTGGTGCCCAACCATAAATTGACTCAATGACATTACAGCTCAAAAAAGTTTAATTTAATTTATCCTCGAGTGCGTGGTTTTTTTTGAAAAATTTTCCCCGTATCCTCAGTTGTTAATTTTTTTCTCTGTGTTAGTGTTTATTATAGGTCAAACCTACATTTCATAACTTAAATGTTGGTATTTGTATTCTCTGTATTCTTGAAAATGTGTCTCATTAACAAAAAAAACTAAACTAAACTCTACTGTGAAGAATATACGCGGGAGGCGTATAGCATTGTTTATTACATATTTGAGTGTGTGTGAAACACGTCTGCTTCGACTGTAGTTCCACATCCAAGTGAAAACAAGTTCAGGTGCTCGCCGTTGAGGGCGCTCACGCGTTCCGAGCTTTTGGCTCGTGCGCACCGTACTCTGGTCAAAAACATGCCGCGTTCCATGGAGGGATCCACACTGTTCTCCACTCCCAGGACCTCAGCGTCAACTATCATCGAGTTGGGTGAGATACCGACGTTAACACCAGGACTATTAGACTCTCAGTTGTTATTGTGTAACCATAAACATGAGTGACCATCCAGAAGATCCTTCTAACACCACGCCTAACGTGACTGTGGCTCAGACTATTACGGGTGTCATGGTTTCCTTAACGACTGTCTCATCGACAGCCCCTATTATTCAACCTCCAGTCTACACGATTGGCTCGTTAATGGACACTCTTGGGGGCACGAGGTGGGGGGAGTGGGTATCTGCGCCTACGGCACACACCAATGCGGCGGCGTCCCCGATCTCCCACCCGAGCTGCGTCCCTTCCGCTACTACCACTGTCCCACCAGTGGTATCGTCGGTGGCTCCAAACTCCTTTGCTCCATTGACAATATATTGCCCACCAGAGTGGGGTTTGCAGGTCCCACAGTATGGCTCTGAGGCTGAGATGGGGGCCGGACCCTCTCTCAAGCTTGACAATGATATTCCCTCCGACTCTGGCGCCTGTGACTGGGCTGGAGAGGGGAAAAGTCTACTTCCAAGAAGAGGACCGCTGGGACGTTCGAGATCTCAACGTCCAAACAAAGCCATCCTTCCTCCCCCATGGAAAGGGGGGAAGTCTCCGAGTCGGATGGACAGGGGTCCGCTGAGTTCCAAAGGCCACGCCTCCCAAAGAAGATAAGGAAGAGGAAGAAAGTGGGCTCTCCATCAGCGTCTCCTCCATCTCTGGAGCGACAGGGGAAAAAGGGCGTCATTACTAGTCCATCGATTGTGACCACAGGTGGGGGTGATCAAATTGTAGCCTCTGAGGGCAGTCTGCCCCCTGGTACTTGCGATCCCTCACGAACCCCATTTACTAACCCCCCTCCCACGACTTGATATCCACCTTTTCAGGAGTCCTCTCAGGGTCCCCCACATCTTATGAATCTATAGCTGGCAGGTCCTCCCAGGATGAACAGGGTGTGGCCCCGAACCCTCCCACTCCCCGAAAATCCCGAGTTCCCCCAATCATTATTTTAGGTCCGTTCGAAGGAAGTAAATTCTCGTTGTCTGTGTCCCTTCTTAAAATTCTCCGCAAAGAATTCAAGCTAATATCATCAGGCCAGTAAGTGACTGTCTATCCGGGTGATTCACGTGACCGGGACACGCTACTAGGGTTCCTCCGGGAGCAGGAAATCCCACACTTTACTTACCCCACTGAGGAAGAGAGAGATGGAAGAATGGTCCTGCGGGGCCTTCCTCTTGAAACGCCTGTTGAGGACATTGCGTAGGCGTTTTCCAGGCGAGGAAACCAGGTCCGGCGGGTGACCCAACTTTCGGTCAGGGAACCAAATGGAGGTCTAGAGCGTATGTTCCCTCTATTCTTAGTAACCTTGGTAGGTCGCTCTGAGGTCGCCCGACTGTCAAAGGAAACCTCACTAAATCACTTCAAGATCAGCGTGGAGCCTTACCTTCTTAGGAGCGTTCCCCAATGTCATAACTGTCAAAGATTAGGTCATTCTTCCCTGACGTGCGGAGCACTGCATATGTGTGTTAGATGTGGAGTGGGTCACAGCAACCAAGACTGCGAGCTATCTGTGGACAGCCCCGAGATAAAACGTGCAAATTGTCTTGGAGCCCATCCGGCCAATGCGGGTTATTTGTCCTCGAAGGGCCTCATATATCCAAGGCAGAGAACGAGCTGCACCTCCCTCTCGAACACCCAAGGGGCCATCTGCTCCTGGACCCGCTGGTCGCCCAGGCCAACAGCAGCGCCCTCTCGCAGACCCAGCTTCGTTCCCGTCGCTTCCCACTGTCAGTGCTATTCTTGGTTTCGCACCAGCCACCCCTCATCTAGAGGTTCCACCAGAGGGGTTATCTGACATAAGATCATTGGTCTCTGACATTTCGGAAATTGTATCTCTCGTCCGATCTCTCCGAATATGTCAACTCTTACCCCTTCTGAAGTCCTTGCTCACCAAACTAATCTCAGTCCCCACACCTTGTGACAAATTTAATGTAATTCTTGAGTTCCTACCTCGCTTCTTCAATGAGTGACGCTCCCGCCCTTCTTCTCTGGAATGCCTGTTCGCTTATTTCAAATTTCGATGAGTTTACTCATCTCCTCAGAGTGCGTTCCGTTTCCCTAGCCATCGTAACCGAGACATGGCTAAAACCCCACCATTTGGTAGCCATACCATCATTCTCGGTATACAGAGCGGACAGGATTGGTCGTCGGAGGGATGGAGTTGCACTTTTTGTCCAGGATGGCCTTTGTCATCACCGGCTCGCCATTCCAGCCCTAGCAAATATCGAGGCGGTGGCAGTTCGACTCTTGGGGGGAGCGTACTTGGTCACCTTTTGTGGTGCTTACGCCCCCCCAGCAGGCCTGCCTCTTCTCTGGGCTGATTTGTCAAAAATCCGTGGATTAGGAGCGAGCCTTGTTCTTGGTGGTGATTTTAATGATCGCTACGTGGAGTGGGCATGTTGGTCTACTGAGGCTAGAGGTACTTTGCTGTGCCGGTTTTCAGCGGCCAGCGGTCTCTTTGTCCACCATCCTAACCTTTCTACTTATGTTCCCCACCACATTCGGCACCATCCAAGCGTGCTGGACATTTCCTCACCACTGCCCGTTCTTTCCTCTCCCCGCCCGAGACTGTCCTGTCTCTATCCTCCAACGATAATCCCGTCCTCACTTCTCTCTGTTTCTCACCTCTCTCTCCCAATACTGAACCACAATTCAATTTTGCTCGAGCGAACTGGGCCCGTTATCGTTCCCTTTTCTCTTCCTCACTTCAGTGTAATTTTTCAGTTCTAACCGAATTGGTCCTTGAAGAGCGTGTACAGACTTTGACTTCATCTCTCCTTTCGGCAGCCTCGTCATCAATTCCCGTCCGGCGTCCGCCCTCGTTGGGTCCACGTCTTCCACACCCGATCATATAGTTGCGGGCACATCGCGATCGAACTAGGCGCTGGTGGCAAAGATCTCGTCTCCCTGCTGCCCGAGTTGAATTTTAAACCTACAGGAGCAGCTGTCGCCGGTAGATTGCAAAATGGAGAGCGGAATTTCAACGTAGGCGCCTGGAGGCTCTTTCTCCAGGGGATGGTTCCGTCTGGCTGTATGTTCGTAGCCTAAGGCGTAGAATAGCCCCTGTCCCGGTGCTTCAAGTTGGAGAAGCATCACTCGAGTCCGACGTTGAGAGGGCGGAGGCATTGGTGGATAGTATTGAGGCCTGCTTTCACTCGCATTCCATTTTCCCGGGCTCTGAGGGTCGCTCAGGCTTTCCATGCTCACCACTCAGTCCCTCAATCCCACCAATTCTCAAACTGATGTATCTCTTGTTACCCAGCCGAGCTCCGTGGGATCCTCTCCCATCTTTGATCCTCCTCAAGTCCCGGTCTCGACCGAGTGTGTAACCCGCTCCTTGCTCATTTCCCCAAGAAGGCTATAGTTTTCCTCCTTCGAATTCTCAATGCTATCCTTCTCTTACCCTATTATCCCTCATCCTGGAAGACAGCTTTAGTCGTCCCTATTCCTAAACCAGGCAAATCCCCCCAACTCCTCTCCTCTTACCGTCCAATCAGCCTTCTCTCACGTGTGAGCAAGGTAGCGGAGAGGGTCATACTGAAGCGTCTTCTCTGCTGGGTGGAGGATAACCGTCTTCTCCCTGATTACCATTTCGGGTTTAGGGACCGTCACTCTTCCACCCATGCGCTAGCCCGGGTCGTTGACCAGATAACGGACGGGTTTTCTAGGCGGGTTCACACAGGGTTTGTAGTGCTGGACGTCCAGGGGGCGTTTGACTCAGTGTCCCATTCCGGTCTTCTCCTTAAACAGCTTGCTGCTGGACTGCCTATTCATCTACTTCACCTCTGTCAATCCTTTCTGTTAAGCCGAACGATTCAGGTTCGCCTGAATGCCGTGTTATCCTCATCCCGTCCCATTTGCGCTGGTGTCCCCCAGGGGAGCCTTCTCTCCCCATTCCTATACTTATTTTTCACCCACGATATGCCTCTTCCTCCAGGTTGTAGCTTGTCCCTCTATGAGGATGACACGGCACTTATGGCTCAGTCCACTGACGTCCGCGTTCTCCTGGTCAAGCTGCCCTGTGCCCTTCGTTCTCTTGCCCTCTACTTTGCCTAGTGGGAGCTCCTGCTCAACCTGACCAAGACACAGGCCATAATTTTCACACGTCGTCTTCCTGGGCATTTCCCTCCTCTGCTATTTGGGGGGGGGGGTCATTCTACCTTGGCATAATTCTGTTCAATACCTGGGGGTCACATTGGACCCTCGTCTTAACTTTACTGATCATTTCACGAATGTACGCAATAAGGCGCGTGGGGTAATGTATGCCCTGGCCCCAGTCCTTCAACCACCCTGCCCCCTTTTCCTGCCACATAAGATTGTACACCCTCTCTGTGTCCTGTACCCCCAGACCATAAAAAGGGATAAAAGGGAGAGGATCTACTTAACATACAAAATATGGAAATTATAAAAAATATATATAGATTCAACAAAATGAGCAGTTTATTCAATTAGATGACAATAGCGCAGATAACAAAAATTGGTCTCATTATATCATTATGAGTATAGTTGGAAATTATGCTCGAAGCCAACAACTTTATAACATTAAAGTTGCGCAACTGTATAAACAAAAGGAAACATGAAATCCATCATAATATTGATAGTCCAGTCTATAAGAGACAATAACAAAGCGAATATTTTTAAATGCGATACAAAATTATAAGGGCCTAATGGGCACCTTGATATGGTTCCAAAGGTTTCGTAATTCACAGAAAACGATATCATAAATATAAAGATTTAAATTTGACGACAATACAACAGAGTCTACACAACGTGAGGGTTTGACTACCAGACATAAGCCAAACTCCCACGGGACTATCAGATCTGACTTAGAATATGGAACTAACCGTTCCATAAAATTACAAAACATTAGCTGTTCAAACAGAACTTACGTTACAAAAGATTAAAGTTATCCTAATATAAATTCCAATAAAAAGTTACTTCACGTTACGTTAATTCAAACCATAATTTTAAATATGAAAAGTTACTTCGATAAAAAATTTAATCAACAATTCCAAACAATATAATATTAACAAGTCAAACTTCTAATCAGCACATAACTGAGGATATTTACGAGAATAAAAATATAAACAAAAGTTACATTGCCCGATCGGCGACCTATCTAAGATAGAATATTTAGTCATAGTTTGACGATCAAACTATTAATACGTTAGATTTTGAAACTGAATATTATATGCAAAAAGTTTAAAGTTTATAAATAAGTTAGAGTTCATAACTCCACCCGTCTAAGCGACGATTATGATACATTTTTACAAGTCAAGGTGACCTGGTGGTCTAGGGGTAAGGTGTCAGGCTTCTATGCTGGCGGCCGGGGTTCAATCCTCGGTCCCGGCAAAGATTTATCTGATTACCAAACCCTTCCTTCACCTCTGACAAGACATCTTGTGAATGTGGGAATGCCAGGCCTCCACCGTGGTTCGGATTCCACGTTAAACTGTAGGTCCTCCATTTCATCTCACAATCACCCTACCATAACACATTAGCGTAAGTGCGTAAACCCGAATGGGTAGTAAGACGCGGTGCTAATAATTTTACAAGTCTTTTCCAGCCATTGTCCAGATCCATGACAATGGTCTGTCGTCGATCGTTGATCGTAAGATAGTCGATTATGGCAAGCCTGCACGGCCATTATATAGGGATTTCGTTGTTCGGGTAAGAAGGGGGGGGGGGGGGGTATACCAAACGCGCATATGATGACGTCAACGATGCCTTCAAACAGTCACGTACACCATTGTTGATTCCGCTTGCTCCATCGGAATATCCGTGAATATCTCCAATCACCCGATGTTTTGAAGGAGGTTCCTCTAGTCTCCGTCAGGGGTTGGATACATAATTGTCTTCTAGTTGATGTTGATATTTCTCGGTTCATTTCACCCTAGTACAGTCGGAGTGCCGAGTCGCTTTGTTGACCCACTGGATCTCCCTTGACCCACTCGCCAATCTAGGATTCCAGGTGCCGGCCAGCCTTGCAGGATTCTATTGTGAGCAGATTAATATTGTAAGTACATGAACAAATTAATACGTAGCATTGGATTGAGTAATAAATATATTGTCCAGCATTGTCTTCTATTATGTCTTCTTAGCCTACAAGAACTACAACAAAGAAAATTACTATTGTAGGGATCCTAATTGAGTTGAATTTATTGGAGCGGGTAGTATGCTTGTTGTCCAGTTGTAACATTATACCACGTAATGTTACAAATCTCTAATCACGTCAGTATGGGGCGGGGTCCAGTTGTAACATTATACCACCTAATGTTACAAATCTCCCCCCCCTTCACCAGGAGAATAAGAGGAGGATGGAGCTTCCGACATCTAGGAGTCGGTCCATCACCAGGAGTAGAATACCTTTCTTCTACCTCATCTTCACCTCGGTTGGAGATGATAAATCATTATCTTCTTACTTGTTTTAGATCTCCTCATCCAAAGAAGTAGTTGACGTCACCGCGTTGTTTTACCAGAAGTCAGGAGACAAAGGAAAGGGAGGAACAACGAAACCCAATGTCCAATCAGTCCGTAGCCACTATGATCGTGGCACTAAATCACACAATAAATGTCACATTGCATAACGATTATGAACACCTGAAGAAGCTCTTCATTCTTCTATGTCCAATCCCAATGTTCGAACTTATTGTTGCACAGCAGCACAATAAAGATACACACAGTATCCAGTTATTGACAGTTTAACACTCATGAAATCCCATTCTCACATCCTCTAATCCAACAGATATGTATCGAGGGAGCGTCCCCCCCCCCCACCTCAACACGTCTGGAGGGTTTTATTCAAAAGTTCGAAAATTCAAAATTATTCTGTTCATAGAATGATCATACTCAAGACTATTCCCCCTGCTTAATCTAGAATACAGTATTGGAGAAAATAGCTAATAGCGAAAATCTACATTATATCATCGTTTAGTAAAAAAATTTTAGATTACGTGATCCTACTTCCATGAAATGGAACATCTACGAAATCTCAAATTACCTCATATCTATTCTATATACAAAACTTATACCTACATTTACAATCCATGAGTTCAGTTATAGGTTCTACTACCTATAAAGAACTATACACATGGTTAACAATAATACAATACGCCAATAGCTAATTTATAGATTCCCATAAATCTATAAAAACTCTACATTGATGGCCTGACCCAAACTTCACAGTAAGCCAATAGCTAATTTATAGATTCCCATAAATCTATAAAAACTCTATATTGATGGCATGACCCAAACTTCAACAGTAAGCCAATATCTAATTTATAGATTCCCATAAATCTATAAAAACTCTATATTGATGGCATGACCCAATTGTTATGGCACAAACGCCATAACACAAAAAAACTCAATAGTAATAAGGTAAGCCAAAAGCTAATTCATAGGTTCCCATTAACCTATAAAAACTTGACGCATGATTCCACTTATGTATATCTGAATAACTACCAAACTGGTTAATATCATAAACAATTGAATGAGTTTAATACAATCAACCATTAATAAATGACCTAACAATAGTCATATACAACCCACTATTATGTCTAACATAATAACAATAATACCAAAAAGGATAAATTTTAAGTCCCCATAAACTTGCAATAAACCATTTTGGTACCATTCAAATTTACTTAAGTAAATATAATATGGTGTAGTAAGTAAGAGATTAACATGAACTTACTTTACATTACCCATTACCTAATACCGCGTAACATCGCGTAGGTACTTAGCCAAGTTAGCTCGCATGAGCTTGGCGTGCATCGGTGGGGTTTGTCTGTTTTTGTAACCTCACCGACATAAAATAATATTTCTACCGACTACGGTCCGCTCTATCTGAGAGAAAGCGAGGCATATACATTAAACAATTTCCGCAACTACTCTCCTAGGACATCCTAGTTTCAGACTATCACATCTCTCACATCTAACAAATGGTGGTTCGGATCCTAACCCCCACAGTACCGATATTGGTGAAGTGCCAATTGACTCGTGCCAGGTAGTGTCAAACATTAAATTTTAAACATATTTTAAATTACAGTCCCAGCGGACATGAAACTCGCTGTGCTAGATGGTCAGTGTCACCTTAACCTTTCTACAACTTCTCTACACAATACCCAAAACACAGCAACTATGTAGACAATACCTTCTAAATGACACCTATTCACGAAGACAACTCTTCCAAGAATAACACAGTCAAATCTCCAGAAGTATTCCATAAACATAGAGCAAAAACACAAGACTCAGAATTACTACCCACACGGCATATCCTGTAGTCTTGACCAGAAATCAAAAAGGGAGATGAGCACTCCTGACCATCACAAAGCGGTATACGGTAAACAAAATCAACGAGAATTTTACTTTGAATTTTATCACTCACCAAAGCACGTGACATGTCAACCGGAACTTCAACCCTCACCGGCATTGCACGGTGATCCTCCAATCCCACTGCTACAAGGTCGTCGGATGTATCGTTCTCCGAAAGAACTCAAGAGAATCGCACGAAGTCTCGCTACGGTGGTCTCAACTGAACACTGTAGCCCACGCTTGGTTAGCTCGGAGATAAGGCCTTCTTTATTAAGGCGGTAAACCATGGACTTAGACCTTACTGACTCGCCAGCCGCTTCTCCTCCAGTTGAAGCGTCATTTTACAAGTCGTCCATCATGAAACAAAGAATAGTTTTCTGAAAATGAATTCACCACAACAGAAAAACACAGTAAAAAATTTCCAACCTAACTAAAAAATAATATAGGCCACTAATTAGCTGATTAATTAAAGTAATTAAGGAGAGCAGAGTTGCGCAGCTTGTACACCCTCTATGTGTCCTGTACCCCCCGACCAAAAAAAGGGATAAAAGGGAGAGGATCTACTTAACATACAAAATATGGAAATTATAATAAATATATATAGATTCAACAAAATGAGCAGTTTATTCAATTAGATGACAATAGCGCAGATAACAAAAATTGGTCTCATTATATCATTATGAGTACAGTTGGAAATTATGCTCGAAGCCAACAACTTTATATCATTGAAGTTGCGCATCTGTATAAACAAAAGGAAACATGAAATCCATCATAATATTGATAGTCCAGTCTATAAGAGACAATAACAAAGCGAATATTTTTAAATGCGATACAAAATTATAAGGGCCTAATGGGCACCTTGATATGGTTCCAAAGGTTTCGTAATTCACAGAAAACGATATTATAAATATAAAGATTTAAATTTGACGACAATACAACAGAGTCTACACATCGTGAGGGTTTGACTACCAGACATAAGCCAAACTCCCACGGGACTATCAGATCTGACTTAGAATATGGAACTAACCGTTCCATCAAATAACAAAACATTATCTGTTCAAACAGAACTTACGTTACAAAAGATTAAAGTTATCCTAATATAAATTCCAATAAAAAGTTACTTCACGTTACGTTAATTCAAACCATAATTTTAAATATGAAAAGTTACTTCGATAAAAAATTTAATCAACAATTCCAAACAATATAATATAAACAAGTCAAACTTCTAATCAGCACATAACTGAGGATATTTACGAGAATAAAAATATAAACAAAAGTTACATGCCCGAGCGGCGACCTATCTAAGCTAGAATATTTAGACATAGTTTGACGATCAAACTATTAATACGTTAGATTTTGAAACTGAATATTATATGCAAAAAGTTTAAAGTTTATAAATAAGTTAGAGTTCATAACTCCACCCGTTAAGCGACGATTATGATACATTTTTACAGGTCTTTTCCAGCCATTGTCCTAGATCCATGACAATGGTCTGTCGTCGATCGTTGATCGTAGGATAGTCGATTATGGCAAGCTTGCACAGCCATTATATAGGGATTTCGTTGTTCGGAAAGGGGGGGGGGGGGGGAGTATACCAAACGCGCATATGATGACGTCAACGATGCCTTCAAACAGTCACGTACACCATTGTTGATTCCGCTTGCTCCATCGAATATCCGTGAATTTCTCCAATCACCCGATGTTTTGAAGGAGGTTCCTCTAGTCTCCGTAAGGGGTCGGATACATAATTGTCTTCTAGTTGATGTTGATAGTTCTCGGTTATTTCACCCTAGTACAGTCGAGTGCCGAGTCGCTTTGTTGACCCACTGGATCTCCCTTGACCCACTCGCCAATCTAGGATTCCAGGTGCCGGCCAGCCTTGCAGGTTTCTATTGTGAGCTGATTAATATGTAAGTACATGAACAAATTAATACGTAGCATTGGATGAGTAATAAATATATTGTCCAGAATTGTCTTCTATTATGTCTTCTAGCCTACAAGAACTACAACAGAGAAAATTACTATTGTATGGATCCTAATTGAGTTGAATTTATGGAGCGGGTAGTATGCTTGCTGTCCAGTTGTAACATTATACCACGTAACGTTACAAATCTCTAATCACGTCAGTATGGGGCGGGTCCAGTTGTAACATTATACCACGTAATGTTACAAATCTCTAATCACGTCAGTATGGGGCGGGTCCAGTTGTAACATTATACCACGTAATGTTACAAATCTCTAATCACGTCAGTATGGGCGGGTCCAGTTGTAACATTATACCACGTAATGTTACAAATCTCTAATCACGTCAGTATGGCGGGTCAGTTGTAACATTATACCACGTAATGTCAATCTCTAATCACTCAGTAGGGCGGTCTGTAACATTTACCACGTAATGTTACAAATCTTAATCAGTGTATGGGCGGGGTCCAGTTGTAACATTATACCACGTAATGTTACAAATCTCTAATCACGTCAGTATGGGGCGGGGTCCTGTTGTAACATTATACCACGTAATGTTACAAATCTCTAATCACGTCAGTATGGGCGGGTCCAGTTGTAACATTATACCACGTAATGTTACAAATCTCTAATCACGTCAGTATGGGGCGGGGTCCAGTTGTAACATTATACCACGTAATGTTACAAATCTCTAATCACGTCAGTATGGGGGGGTCCAGTTGTACATTATACCACGAATGTTACATCTAATCACTCAGTATGGCGGGTCAGTTGTAACATTATACCACGTAATGTTACAATCTCTAATCACGTCTATGGCGGGTCCAGTTGTAACATTATACCACTAATGTTACAATCTCTAATACGTCAGTATGGGGCGGTGTGAATTATCCACGTATGTTCAAACATTATACTCTGTAATTTACAGTAGTCAACCTATTTAATCTTATATTCTTTCAATCTCTTTACGTGGCTTCCGTCTGAGTCACGTTCCTCATAACTTAGACCCTTGGTTTCATTTTACCATCGTTGCCTCCGCTAACCTGGGTCTTCCCCCCGAACCGTAACTCTGATATCTACACAGGGGCGGGGCTGCCACCTCTGGATCTCATTCTGCACCAGAGAACGGATAGATTCTTTCGCAAGATTCGACATTCAGACAATCCCCTTATCAGAAACATTGGTGCCAACCCCAGGGGACCAGCTCGCCCTCATAGACGCGTTCGACACCTCTTACAACAGCCCCCACCAATTGTAGTGGAGCTTCTGTGGGCCCAAGTTATTGGTTAACAACTGAACAATTAACTCTATACAATGCAGCTCTAAAAGTTTAAATTAATTTACCCCTTAATGCAGCGGGGTTTTTTTGGAAATTTTTCCCTGCACTTTTCATTTGTTATTTTTTCTTTTTGTATTATAGGCTCAAACTTACTATTTTAGAACTATAATGTTGGTATTTGTATTCTCCTCACTCTTGAAAATGTATTTAATCTGTCTTTATTAAACAAACCTTAAAACCTTAAAAAACCTTGCCTTACATGTCTAGAGAAGTGATAGTGAATAATAATAATAATTATTATTATTAGCACCACGTCTTACTACCCATTCGGGTTATACGCACTTACGCTAATGTGTAATGGTAGGGTGATTGTAAGATGAAATGAAGGACCTACAGTTTAACGTGGAATCCGAACCACGGTGGAGGCCTGGCATTCCCCACATTCACAAGATGTCTTGTCAGAGGTGAAGGAAGGGTTTGGAAATCAGATAAATCTCTGCCTGGACCAAGGATTGAATCCCGGCCGCAAGCACAGAAGTCTGACACCTTACCCCTAGACCACCAAGTCAACTATCATTAAGATGTTATCTACTTATTCTCAAAGAGCACGCTCTATAGTCAATATTTCATCTGTTGATTTTCATACAACACACTTGGTTGAAATGGTCTTCCTATGTAAAAACTGTTCAACAACTTTTACCAAGCTTACCAACCTAACCGTCATATGCGTTTACAACACGGGACTGGACTTAGAAAATGTGATGAGTGTGGACAAGTTTTTAGTCGGAGAGACAGCTTACAGCAACATGTTTCCTCATATAATTGGGAGGTGAAGTCATTCGATGGTGATAAATGTAGTCGAATATCTATTGAGAATCTCGATAATGATGAAGATTATGACCCTGGCAGTTTTTCAGAAGCTTTGAATGGTACAGTCAAAATCATCAAGCTCTTTCCCTCGAAAGACTCACTATTTTCAGCCTTTATTAACGAAATTAAAAGCAAGTTGGAAGCAACGCTTGTCCAACAACCTAATGTAATGGGTAATCTTAAATGGTATACATCTGCCTGTGTAAAGTACTCTCGTGTTGGTGAGGAGGGAGATGAAACAATCACCCCTTACTTCGCAGTAAGTGTATGGTCACTCTAAGTCCTGATGAATTAAAATCACAGAATGAGGATTCATGCACTTACATGATTGAAGCAGCTTCTTCTTTCCACCACAAAGGAAGTGGATGGTCTGAGGACCGTGTGAAATACTTAGAGCTTAAACTAGCTAAATATGTTCCTTTGGTTGCTTCCAGCTATATTCCATTACCAGAAGAGTTGATATATAAGAATGCTCTAATTAATATAAGAAATGCTGACAGTAAATGCTTTTGGAAAACCACGCTCAGTTCACCCGACCGAGATTCGAACCTCGATCTCCCCAGTCCTCAGCAGCCGAGCTCAATACACCAAGCGCGTTAACCAATTACGCCACTGAGGGGGGTTTTTGTATATGTTAAATATATTATATTATAATGTTTTTTTGCGAAGTGGAAAATTTGTTTAGCGTAAATGTTATATATATTATGTCAGCATATATAGTTTCATATTTAAAACGTAACAACATAATTTCAAGATCCTCATAAGTGTATTACTTGTGATTTTTTGTAAAAGTTAAATATTTTTTTGTTTAAGGGTTTGTGGGAATAAATATTATAAAACTTTTATGTTTTGCATTTTAACGTCTACACCCTCTCTACTATCATAGAAGCTCCGTCTCAAGCATTATGAGTGTAAGACCGTCTAGTTATGTACAAAGCCCATTCCCCCTTAAACCAGCATTTTCAGTCATACAGGGAATCGAAGCCTGGACACGTGGCTCGGCGGATAGACATGCTAACGCCTCACGGACAGGTGATTCATTAGACGTCTTGACCCTTGACACTAGCCAAGCGACATAGATTAAATCAAAACTCTATTAACAGACAAATACAAGTCTCAAACCTCCTTTCACAAACAGAGAGAGAGAGAGAGCGATACATTCTTTCTGGACACTTGGCGCCGTGGTTAGACATCCTAACGCTTCACACGCAGTGATGAGATAGCTGCTGCTCCTTTATATGTTACATTTTCTCCTAAAGAGTTTTCAACATTTTTAATGCATATCATATTCTGAAAAAAAAAATGACACCTGGACACGAGAATCGAACTCTGAAACCTCTGGCTTACATATGTATCTTAGTACGTGTACTGGTTTGTTCACATTAAGGGGGTAAGATATACTCGTAAATATATATATACATATACATATTATAAAACTATTATTTTATTATGGATAAGATGATCAATTCAACCCTTTTAATTTCTCTTTGGACGGCAATCTAAGTCACAACAATGCTACCGTCTCCTTCAGGTCTTTGGTTCTCCAACCAACTTATTTTAAGGATTTAAAAATAATAACGACATTTTATTGTTAGGTTTTTTTATTTACAATCGGCAATTGATTAATTTAAAACATTCACAACAACAACAAGCAGCAATATTATTTAGGTCTTTTGACCAATATATATAAATGACATCTACCATCTAGAAAATTAGTAGGAGTCACTTTTATTGTTAGTTTTTTTATTGACAATCAGCAATTGATTAATTTAAAACATTCATAACAACAACCAGCAATATTATTTAGGTCTTTTGACCAATACATATAAAAGGAATCTACCTTCTAGAAAATGAGTAGGAGCCATCTCCAAAATAGTTCACGACACGTTGAGAGGCGCTAGAGCGTATATTGACAATGTCTCCACAGTTTTTACCTGGCAATCATACTCTTCCAACAAACTCAAGCACAATAACATTAGGTTCTGTCTCTTCCGATAGCACAACGTTATAACTTTTGTTTTTCTCAAGTTCGTTTAAGCACTTGACACGATTGTATTCCTCTTTCTCGATCAGGTGTAACGACCTGCATAATACCTCCTCGTCCCAACAGGTATCCTGGTGAGCAGCATTTTGAGGTGTTTGATTACATTGAATTTGGTGCCGAACAAGATTGGAGAGCTTTGCGTAGGATCCAGCACAAACGCAGCATTTAAACAGCATAATATCAATTGGAGATGCAGCAAAAGAAATAAACACCCGCTCTACTCACAATCTCTAACGTTTTTTTTTTCAAAATGTCACCACTAGCTCCGATGACAGCAGCAGAGTACGTCTAGTTTATTAATTCACTTTTAAACATCACACTTTGTCCTCCGATATATATCATACAGCGTGCTTTAGATTTAAATCGCTTACAATCCAAATAATATATTGACTTTGGAAGGAAAACGTTACCGAAACGGCCCAGACCGAGTATGTGGTTGGCGGGCGTTTCACCTATAATTTTAACAGTTGAATAATTTTTGTAAATTGTTAAATCCTCGAGATTTACGGGTTCTTCGGACTTTACCTCTCCCCCGGTGGTGATGGTAGACAGACGACTCTGACTGTGGATACGCCAGTGAATCTGACGCCTGGTAGGTAGACGCCTCGGACGGTGGGCACGCATGTGACTTTACTGACTGGTAGACAGACGACTCTGACGACGGGTACGCCTGTGACGTCTGGTAGGTAGACGACTCTGGTGGTGGGTACTCTGGGGCTGGGTACGCCTGTGACTCTGGGGCTGTGTACGGCTGTCTTTCTGGTGGCGGCGGTGGTGGCGCCGTGAAGGACGGAGGCGTCGGGTGGTGCGGAGCTCGGAAGGTCAGCGGTGGCGGTCGTGGCAACACAGCTACCACGTCCCCCTTGCGGAAATGTAAATGGCGCACGTCATATCACACATGTATATCGCTTCGATTCTCTCATAGGGTAGTACTTCCATCGCTCTTATCGTGTGACAGGTCGAGTCGCAAAATTCGATATAGCCTCGCTCCTCTATTTTGTAAATTAGCTGTCTATCACTCACCGCCACACTGTGAACATTCACGCCCGTCATATAGGCACGCCCCTCATTCGTATGACCAACAAACATTAAATTAATATAGCCTGTTCCAAGCATGGTGAACGTTCTGTAATAACCGCACCGCTGCCCGTTGGTAACTGCACCACCGCTTAAACGCGTTCAAAGTTCACAATGGTAGGTGAACCGGGTTTTACTCCGGCGCAGGTAAATACCAGTTTTTCTTTATTTAACTCACACACGTCTTCATCTGTAAGTGTACCAAACCGACAGGGTAGAAATACACAAAACTCGCCGTCTTGATAGGCTATTAGGCTTCTCCCGAACTTTGTATTGACGGCTTTTAATTTATCCACCGAGTACTTTTGATCTACGGCTAGTTCACACAATTTTACGGTCTGCACGGCGTTCGATGATATTTACCAGCTGCTGTAACTGGTCCATCTTGACCCGCTCTACAAACGTTTATAAATAGACAACCAAGTGGGCGCCCCTCTTTATAGCCACCCCCTCCCTCGTTTTACGTCACACGATCTATTATTGTCTCGACTTGGCTTGTCTGCACGCCAACCTGGTGCCCTTGTCGATGACCTCAATATATAAGCTTGTCTCAACTCACCTTGTTATGCCGACATACTGGCGCCAGGGTTGTGACATAATACGCGATGATTACGTCATTGGGAAAACCCGGGGTGTCGAGGTCACGATCTATTCTTGTCCTGACTTGTCTGCCCACCAACCTGTCGCCCAGCTGGATGACCTCCACATTTATTCTTGTCTCAACTCGTCTTGTTGTGCCGACTTACTGGCGCCAGGGTTGCGACATAACACGCGATGATTACGTCATTGGGAAAACCCAAGGTTGTCGAGGTCACGATATATTCTTGTCCTGACTTGTCTGCCTGCCAACCTGGCGCCAGGGTTGCGACATAACACGCGATGATTACGTCATTGGGAAAACCCAAGGTTGTTGAGGTCACTTGTCGCCCCGGCAGTCTGGGTGTCGAAGGAGGAGGGGGTCTCAAGGCAGGGTGAACCAATTACTACATTCTACCACCGACCACCATAGCGCACGATATATTATTGGCTCAACTTGTCTTGTCGGCCTGTCGCCAGGGAAAACAAAGGGCGATATCTATCAATGCCTTGTCGACCCGTCAGGTATTCAGCTCTGTTATATCTTTCCTAGGGGGTATTGGGGGTCAGGTACATGTTATGGGCTCTAATCTCACTCGGGGGAGAGCTGTGGGTGGAGGAACATTTCTACATCCATGCATTTCGACAGACGCTATCAAACAACCAATTTTAGTAGACTTGTGACGGGGGATAGCGGCCCCTAACTGTGGATTCCGAGGCCCCTGATTGTGCATGTGTCAGGAAGAGTTGCGACATAACACCCAATGATTACGTCATAGGAAAAAAACACATGTTACTGAGATCCCTAACTGTTGATTCCGTGGCCCCTGCTTGTGCTGTAAAAAACCGAGGGTTGGCATTTTGGCGACGGTCCTGGACGGATACCTGCAGCCGTGCTTTTTGACAGACGCTACCAAACAACCAATTTTAGTAGACTTGTGACGGGGGTAGTGGCCCCCTAACTGCGGATTCCGAGGCCCCTGATTGTGCATAATTAGAGATACTAGAGCTAGAGTTGCGACATAACACGCAATGATTACGTCATAGGAAAAACCCAGGTTGCTGAGGTCACGATCTATTCTTGTCCCAACTTGTCTTGTCTGCCCGCCAACCTGGCACCAGGGTTGTGACATAGCACGCAATGATTACGTCATTGGGAAAACCCAAGGTTGTTGAGGTCACTTGTCACCCCGGCAGTCTGGCGTCAGAGTGGCGAAGGAGGAGGGGGGTCTCAAGGCAGGGTGAACCAATTACCACACTCTACCACCGACCACCATAGCGCAAGGTTCATGCTGCTTGTTCTGGGACAGAGCCTTGTGACAGAAGAGCCAATGTTCATTATAGGCCTGTCAGCCGTAGCGCAAGCTTCGTGCCGAAACTTCAAGGACTGTGTGCCCATAAATAAACAATCTTCAAGAACCAATATGTCCGGCGTATGCCTGCAATAAATAAAAAATACTCCAACACCTCTATCCTACCAATTAACAATAATTAAGAATTAATTAACAATCATTAATAATTAATTAAAAATCGTTAATAATTAATCAGCAAGAACCAACATGTTCGGGGTTTGCCAGCTGTAGGGGAGGGGGAAAACCAACAGCCAATCAGAGGAAAGTATATCTGGGGAAGGAGGGGTTCAGCCAATCAGAGAGCGAGGAGGCGTGGTCACGTGACCAAATCCGGCCTATCACTAGTGATTTTTCCGACCGTACTAGCTACTCATATCTATGTATGTGATAGAGAAAACTTATAAATAAGTTAATAAAAAGTATGAACAGCATAATCATGTTCAAAACTTGTGACTTGATTTCTTAAACAAGTTCGTAGCCTAATATTTACTGAGTTTTGAAGGAAGCACATTTTAAAGGTGTTATCTCGTACAAGAATCTAATTTATAGTAGTATTTGGTAGGATAAAGACCTTCCAGAAAGAAATTTCTGCTGCCGTTCTAGAAGGCCATTTAGCCTACATGGCTGTACAGTGAGATTCTCGTACGAAATAAGATCCTCCATAACATGATTCTTACCTAAATCATGGTATAGCAAACTTCCTATAATCGCCTGAATGCATTTTATATTTTAAAAAAACAAGATTTTCGAACTTGGTTATGCTGTACAATCCTTAAATTACAACATTTATTTCAATTGACATAAACATGCCTACAATAATATCCTACATCTCAAATGTACATACAAATTAACGATGTCAAAATGCTCTATGCTTTGTATGTGTGGATGATTGGAGGTGTCTTTCTCTCTTACCCAATGGTGTGCTACTGGCAGCTTGTAAATTTAAATCATAGTCTATGGCCAACGGATGTGCATCCAATTATGTTACATTTATAAATGTAGTTGACATGGTGTTTTTTTGTCATTAATTGACTCAACCTTTCAAATTGTACTTCATAAATGACCGATCATGATTGTAACTAATATTTGATAATAAACCATACTACAAAGATAATTCTTAATTTATTTAATGAAAAGTGACGAATTTGGTAGTGTCTGCAGTAGATAAATTATTTAAAACACATGCTGTGGATCAAAGTTCGTGAGTACAATTTTCCACTCGGTTATGATTAACAGTAATTGTAACGGAGTTTAATAAGCCAGATAACTTTTATCTTTCTTGTGAATTGTCGAAGAGTTTGGAAGCATTCCAGGAAGAAGTCTAAGAACATTTGAGCTTACAGTGATTTGAAATATGTCTGCTGATATGTAAATAGCCAGAATAAAAGAGCCAGGGTGGTATAATGTACGCCTCTGTAAAACCTAGCTATCGTTAGGCCTGAAGAAGAAATGGTAAAATTGATTTTTTCTATTCTTAAATCGCCCTTTATTCCTAAAATGAATGAATTAACATTTTTAACCATAATCAACATCCCATTGATTGTTGATCTTCGTCACCCTTTTCTGATTATCCAGATATTGATTGCAGATTATTATCACTGGTAAATATTACTTTTATGGTTATTATAATAAAAATAAGTTGCGTCGAAGAAATTTTAATATAAATTTGGGTGGAACTCCTAAGCATTTCGTACATTTTCTCGTCTAGCTCAGACGGTGTCAAGACTCCCCCTTATCTTGAGAAATCTGGGTGTTTATTTACGAAAAAAAAACTTACCTTATCAACTGTGTCGAATAAATATTGCAATCAGTAGTGATGGAGTAAGTATATCCGATTTCCGGCACTGACCCAACAGCTGTGACGTTTGATGGGCTTAAAATATGCGTATTTCCATGAAGTCACAATAGAATAAAATGAATAAGTTTAGTTTTGAATGAATATTCAATAACGTCAAGAGACGTTTCAGGGGTGGGGTGGGGGTAACTATGTTATAGATATTTAAATAATGTATTAAAAGACGTAGTTCAGTGACGTCACAACGTAATTAAAATCTGCGTATTTCTGTGACGTAACAAGAGAATTAAAGGAATGAATTTAGTTTTGAATGAATATTCAATGACGTCATAAGAGAATGACGTTTCAGGGGTGGAGTGGGGGTAGCTATGTTATATATATTTAAATAATGTATTATGTGAAGTAATTCAGTGACGTGTGACGTCTTCTAATTGAATGAATTATTATATTCTGTGACATTTGATTCTATCCTTTGTGATCATTTATTGTCATGTTTTATTAATGTCGTAATATTTAGATAAAGTGGGAAAATTATATTTAACAAAAGTTATATGAGTCTTTCTACATATATAATATTTAAATGGGAGGGAAATATTGTAATGAAAAAAATACATTATAATTTTAAATATTTCTAATCTAGTATGTGTTTTCCGAAACTGTTTATTTAATGCAAGGTAACGTCAAGATGAATAAAAATTATGTATTTATTGGGTGCCACTCCTAGGATCTAGGAGAAAATAATAATTAATTTTAAAAAAAACTTTAAATTGGCTAATTCAGACAGTGGCACGAAGACTCTTAATACTCGAGACCACTGGGGAACACTTAAAAATAAAACATGAACAATTTAAATCAAAATGGATTGCTGGAATATAATGTACTAATTTAGACTACAATTATTGGAACTTTTGTGGGTTATAAATGTTTTTCTTTTTTTAACACATTCCAATCCTACCTATGGAATTCCGGATAAGTATAATTCTAATTTGACAAAATAAAATAGTATTGATGATGAACAAAAAAAAAGCAGAATTAATATTTAGACATAAATGGAAATGCTAATTAATTCCCTGAAATAGATAAAAGGTATGAATATATTTAGTCTTTCTGAAAATAACTACATGAACCTAGTTTTTGATAAAAGAGAAAAATATGAATTTAAAGTTGAAGGTTTGGCTTATACTCACCAATGAATTTGCCCATTTGTGAATGTGTAGAATGCCAGGCCGCCACCGTGGTTCGGATTCCACGTTAAACTGTAGGTCCTTCATTTCATCTCACAATCACCCTACCATTACACATTAGCGTAAGTGCGTATAACCCGAACGGGTAGTAAGACGCGATGCTAATAATAATAATAATTTGCCCATGTTGAAGCACTAGTTTCTGAAATTTGTTTCCTTTTATTAATACTAACTTGTCTACAATTTGAAGAAATAAACACTCTCTAGTTCTTGCACATACACTTAACTTTCCATCTGGGTACTTGTACTTTATTATACAACCATTGTTTCAATTTAAGAATCAATTAACTTAAGAGCTCCATGTTAAACTAATACCGAGGAAGAAGAGCCTAATCTTCTTCAGAAAGTGTTCCAAAAATAATTTAAAAACGTTATATTTTCTTCCAAGTCAAAAGAGAAAACTAATATGTTGACTATGGACTATATATATATATATATATATATATATATATATATATAATGCAAATTTAATATAAAGATTGAAATGTATGACAATGAATATGAACAATCTTTTTTTAAATAATTAAATGTTATTTCTATCTGTCAGAATTAAAATACGTGCTAGTTTGGAAGTATTTACATCACGTCTTTTTTCTTATCTTACTTCTATTTCAATAGCGAGAACTGCCACTCGTTTGACAGATCTACGCATGTGTTGAAATAAATCATGGCCGACATTGAACATAAATAAAGAAGAGTCAACAAACATCTTTGAAGGATAATTAATATGTTTAATAAAAGGTAAGTGTTCTTCCTCAGGTCAAAATTCCTTATTTAAATTATTTAAAACAATGTTAGACATCCTTTCTTTCGTCCTTTTTATATTTGAATGGATGTAAATAGCATTATTTGTCCGAGCGGCAACACAGCGTGTTAAGCTGCGGCCGAACTTTGAAGTGCATAATTTCAAACTAAAATAAATTGGAAACTATTTACAAAAAATAGAAAAATATAAGGCAATACATGGTAGGGTGGCAAATAACGTGACAACATATCATAAGAAATAAAAAATAAATATACATTTTTTCCCATTTTATTATTACTATTATTTAAAATATACAAATTTTTTATATTCTATTATTGTTATGTATAAAAATATTAAAATCGTCAAATAACGATATATATAGTCAAAATATGGAATAGGACCGGAAGGGTCGACATACGATTTAGAGGTGAGGACATTGTAAATGAATACCAATACATTAGGATGATCGAGTTATTTCACACGGCGTGTGATATATTGTTCAAGCTTGTGTGACGTTGTCACAGACATAATGCAAACATGGACGATCTAGCTCACCTGATCTGGTCCCCTTTGACTGGGCTGGATCTCGACTTCATGAAACACGCACACTCAACTCCACTCAACATCACGCGGCTTACTGACCGCCCGTGGCTCGAGGCCCGATTAGAGCAAGACTCGGACAATAGAACATCGAGATGCGCTAACCCGTATGCGCTGACGGTTGTGCTCGAGTGAATCAAGACTCATCCACCGGCGCGTGATTTGAAATTATCACGAGAATCGTCGAGACTTCTCCCGAAGCGACGTACACCCCTCTCCCTTCACCCTAGTGTGATTCCCGCCGTTTGTGAACACGTGATTGACTTTGTACAGTATATAACGGCTGGACTGTGTAGTGATGTCACTCATTTCTCTGCACTCGATTAGGTGAGACACTTGTCTTAGATTTAGACGTAGGTTGCTGTTCGACGTATTCTAAATTATGTTTGGGTTAAATTGTTCAAAATTTAAGTTTCGACTTTAAATATAATTTATGGTTACTAATAGTTATATTTCTCTGAGACTGCAGGATTTGCCTGTCAGCCATTATGGTTTATGCTCTAGCTTTCTTAGTACTTAACGTTGTGTCCGCCTCACGGACGGGTTGGAACTTTGACGTGGCGCCATCTTAGGGCGCTAATGGAACTTTGGCATGGCGCCATCTTGGGGCGCTAATTATTTCTGTTTAACATGTAACTTGCTTAAAATAATTATTCTGGTTGCTAAAGGTTAAAGGTTTGTTACGATTGTAAATTTTTTTAAATTGTTATTCAACTCGGGGGGCGCGAGCCCGTGCACCCAGCACATTGGTCATTATAATAATAATAATTAGATTGGACTAATTTGATTAGGAACTATTGTAACAGGTTAGGTTTAGGTTAATCATTTTCTCTGTTGCGCCTTATAATGGCAGTCTATTATAAACTTCATACTTATGTCAATGTAGTGTCGGCATCGCCTGGTCGTGTAGACATATATATATATTACTTGTATTTAACTTTCTTGCTAGGTTAGTCGCCTTCTGCGAGGGTCAATTTAATTATGACTACGTTGGTATTAGTCATTCTGTTTTCTCTTAACGACTTGGGGTCTTGCCCCTTTATTTATTGTTTATCTCGGCCCTTATCGGCCAGTCACTCGACTTTCCTAGAGTGCCTCGCTCTTGTATGTCTGCGAGTTGTTTGTTGAATAAAATAAACTCTCTTGTAACTAACCTACCTTCTATTTATTGTAATTTGAACCTATCTGATCATATGAAGGGGGGGGTTACACTTGTACAGAGGTTTTAATTCGTCCGTAGACAAGTATATCTGAATGTTTTTTTCACTCTGGTTCAATTTACAGACACCGAAATGTTTTTCACCACGATGCTAAAGTGGCCCATGTTAGACCTAAAGTTTACACAGTCGGACCAAAAGGGAATTTCTTTGGTTAAAAAGTTCCATTGTGGGACTGTGAGTATTAGACGCTTAGAATTTGACGAAAACATCACGTGAGCGTAAAAGTTGCGGTTAAGAAAGAGGCCCATAGCTACGTGTTTATTCTTTTTATCATCTAGGTAGAAAGTCCAGGTCACCAAAGATGGTTGTGAATCCTCGGATGGAAGATAGTCCTCCACCATATTGCAGCTGCACGTCACCTTCTCCATAGTGGTCTGCGTCTGGACTGATGACCTTTAATCAACAATCTTCACAATTAGAGTTAGTCTCGGCGTCATCGTCATCTTCAGTTTTTGGACAAAATTTATTCAATTTCTCAGCACTGTATATTCTAACGAATCATGTCAATGTGTTTGAATTTTTTTAACACGCATGGCATGATGTCGGGACAAGGAGTGGTACATCCCCAACAATTAGAGTTGATCAAATCTACAAAGGGAAATTTATAGTCCTCGCGTAAAGGGATGAATGTTCGCCCCCAAGAGACGGGACAAGAAATTGCCTTTTTGTTTATTATATGCATAAAGTACGACGGCTTTATCTAAATTTTGCTTTACAATTACACCCAATTTGGAGTAGCACAGTCCGGTGGTTTTATTGTATTGATAGCACGAAGATTGTTTCTCGTCGATGAAAACTATTTCTAGCTTGGTGACCACCCACACCTTTATTGAGTTTACGATAAATGAAAAATCAAATATGGCTGACATGATGATGTTCATCTGTCAGATAATTGAATACAGATTATTAAATAAAATTCAAGTATACCTTTTATATCCAATGCTAGAACGCACGTCTGGGCACTCCTGCGCGTACACCTTGGACATCTGCATAAGTGACGTTTGAACAGCGTGACGGCCAGTCGGTAGTTCTTGCACATGTTGGTGGTTGAGAACAGGTCTATGAATCTCGTCAGGCTCAATCCAGTGGCCTTTGCAACAGCATACAGACAGCAATAGTGGCCGCACACACCGGACGCTATGGCTTGGAGACGTTTTCTGTTGTACGTCCATCGTGCCGAGCGTTTATTCATGACGTTAGTCATCGCTAGGCTCAGTCTCGTCTGGCATATGTATAATGTATAAAAATACTCCCCAAATTTGGAAAAATATAGAACCACACAATGGGTGTTGGGTTTAGTTTGAGGGTCTATATTGACCACAAATGGGGGGGGGGGGGGGGGGGGGGAGTGTGAAATTTTGAGGCAATTTGTCGTAAGGAAATGTCTCTTTATAGAAATAAATTTTTCCGTGCAGTAATGTGTCTATTTTATGAAAATGCATGGTGTTAATAATTAATTTTCACCTCCCAATTAGAATCTATCGACACCGTCCCCTTGTACTCAGAGTAGAACAAACAGGTTGTGGTGGTTTCAAGGTCTGTCTTGAACTATAACTCAAATTTAACGTTCCGCTCTGACTGAAGACTAGTGTGCGAGTCCTGTCCTGCAGTGTCGGGACTCAAGATGAACGCCAGCATAAAATAACCTTTATTGAACATGTCTCGCGTGATCAAATGTCCGTTGTTTGGGCGGTGTATGCCCAATCCCGAAAACAACGTCTAATAGGCGAGGGTGGACGTGCCAACGTTGTCAAAATGTATCAAAATAGGCAAATGTTCATGGATCCCGTTTACATATAGGACGAAAAGATCCAGGTTTCTATGAATGAGTTGAAACGGATTCGTGTTCAAACTGCCCACAAACGTATCGTTAGACACCACAGTGAATAAAACTTGTATCCTTTGAGTACGGTCACAAACTTGACGTCCACCCGATTGAGAAGAATGTATCAAGTTGTTGGTGCATTCGATTTTATTGTCGGCCGCGACCGGTGTCCGTCCATTTTCACCAGTTGAATACGAAGATATAATTTAATCGAAGAGAGGTCGCGAAAATACTCGCCTTCTCGGGACCAAAGAACTCTAACTGAGCTTCGTCGTCCACGGAAGTGATGGGTTTGTATTCAACCACTTTATTATTTTTAATTGGTTTGAATGCATTTTTTCGTCGAAAAGATCGAGCTCTGTTTTTTAACACTCCATAATTAGTCGAAAATATCTTTTTTAGCTCTGTTGTTCCCTCTTGCTCTAGCGCCCACCTTCGAATAAATTTGTTTACGTTTTTCACCCTTTCCAAGCCGCGTCTCTCGACCACCTGAGTGACGCGTTTTTTTAAACTATATTACCAAATTTGGGTGGGTTTCCGTGTCACTAAATCGGCCAGAATGAGCGAACCTGTTGTAATGCTGGTTTTCCCACCGCTTTTGCCCCCCTCACAAACTACGGTTTGACAAATCGAAATAGTCCTCCCAAGAACGATCCGAGGCCTCTGTCTCTGCATTTTATAACTGGCTTTATAGACGGGACCGATGTTTTCTCTCTCTCCCTCCATTGTTAATACTAAGCTAAATTGACTACCGCCGTATCTATTTATTTATTTTTTCTCTCTATAATGTAAAACCAGTACGGTGGGCATGGGAACTGATTGAAACTCAATCGTTCACCAAACTTTGTTTATAAGTCTAAACTTATAGAGTCAAAATTACATTTATCGACGGGAAAATAGAATATAGGAAAGAACACGTGATGTGCGGTGGTGGAGGGGAACTGTATGATTCTATTCGATCTTACATATGAGTAACCTAGCAACTGTGGTCCAATAATGTCTGTGTACACAAAGACAGGCTCCGTTTCGATTGACTAGACCCGGGTAGTTTACGATTAGGTCACAAAAAGACCCCCTTAATATCCCCCTCAATAAATCTCTCATATGTGTATTAACCGCATTAAGTGACTCTATGTTGGGCTGTCTGTTTCGAATTGTTGTAATTAAGTCTTCTATGCTCACATAGAGACGAATTGTAAATTCTGTTTTAAATTTTCTTTTCACCACCGTAAATGAAATTGTGTTTTTGAATCGTGTACTTATGGGTGACTTGTTGGCCATCCATGCACCCTTTTGTTTTTTAATCTCTGTTAACATTGTTTGATCGCAAAGAATGTACCATTGAAATTCAGATATTAGAACCTCAAGATCACCTTTATCACTTATCGAGCTCTTAATTTTATTATAAAGCTACTTAAAAGTGGAGAAATCTTGTTGAGGAAACGAAACACGGCCCACTTATGACACCACGACGTTTACCGTCAGTTGTTTGTCCTTGGATAAAATGTTATCCTCGATAATTTAAAAACCCACGGGATAGTGTAATTCGGCTAGTCTCATCTCCCACCGGTCGTTATCTAGCCGTATTGATTGTGCCAATTTTGTCGTATAGTAATTAAGAGAGTGTATTAATTTCTTAATAATCGGCGCTCGAATCCGAGGCAGTGCTACATAAAACTGACTCATATTTGTATAATGTTTGACGCAGGTACCCAGCTGTTAAAACAACTGTCGTATGCTTTACACTTGACTAGATGATGTTGAATGCCCTTAATCCGCTTACTCTGTACCATTTTATCTATTTGAAAAATCAGTGGATGACGCACCTGAACTAGCTTGTAGTTATAAAAATGTGCCTCTATGGGACGTCCCTGGATATCCTGTAACGAATAGACCAGTTGGGGAAGTCTAGGAATTACTTTAACTATGCTAAATTTTTCTCGTGTAAAATTTCCTTCTACCCTTTCTCATAAATATTTTTTTCTTTATGTGCACATGTTCACCCACCTTGAACAAAATTTTCCCAATTTTAATCTCAGCCTACTGTTTTCGGAGCCGATAATAGCATTTTAAGGACGTTAAATAGTCCTGACTGACGCTGGAGCTATTCCTATAGTCGAATGAACACTGGTGCTATAATTTTAAACTAGCTTACCCAGCACATCGATGTAGTTGTGAGAGTTAAATGTGGTGAAATATTTTCACATTTTAGTTTTCAGCGTGCGATTAAAACGTTCCACGACGGCCCCTTTATGTCTGGATTATGCAAATGATAGATTTGAACGCCCACGTATTTCAAAAGTTTTGAAATTTAAAATTTAAAAATTCCCTACCCTTGTCCGACTGAATCGAAGGGGGGCGTCTTCCCTTAAAAACAGGATTTTGTTTAAAGTGTTATAGACCAAGTTTATTTTGAAAATACGTCAATAATGTTTAGTAAATAGTTAAAGCCATTGTTGTCCTTTTTTAAAGCTCTCATTTCTACTAAATCTAACTGCCACACATCGTCCTTATTGACCACTCTGTACGGGTTACATGGAAACCTTTTTATTAAACTGCGGTGAAGAGTGTACGCATCCTGCCGCGTTAACCATTCGTCTACTTTTATTTTATCTACACGACTGGCCTTTTGAAGTTTTGCGGCGGATGAAAATGCCAACGGCTGTGGTAGAATAAATCAGTGGCGGTTCATGTACAGGCACTGTGGAACTGCAGCACCCCCTATCTCCATTGTATTATCGATAATATTTTTTATAATGAGTCCTTTTTTCTTTAATTCTTTCTTTATTTTTGTA
This sequence comes from Timema cristinae, assembly GCA_039000515.1. Lineage (NCBI taxonomy): Eukaryota > Metazoa > Arthropoda > Insecta > Phasmatodea > Timematidae > Timema > Timema cristinae. Next base: position 9,271,183 of record JBCFYV010000024.1, read on the forward strand.
GTACAATATATATTCCTTAAGCTTATTGTCAGTACTTCAGTAGCCATCCCCCGGTTTATGAAAAAGTTACAAAAATCTTTGTATGGAACTGTGTGCTTGACAATGCCAGTGACGCGACGTCTGACTGTTTTGCTCATAAGAACATAGGAGGTGGGTAGTGAGGAAGGCGGGACTTACAGGTAGAGAGAGCACTGTTGCTCTCGCAGTGCCAGCTATGGCGTGATGGTGGAAGGAAGTTTTTTTTACTCAGCGTGTGTTGTGCTTAAGAACCGTGTACCATTTTCTTGAATGTGTTAAAGTGTAGAAAAATGTAAAATGAGATTACTATTCTGCTTCCAGCTATTCTATTTGATTATTTTTTTCCCGTTCTTTTATTTAACAGAAATACTAATTGCGCTTTCAGTATTTTCAATGGAGAAATATGTCCTCAACTGTCATCTAGAGATCAAGGAGAAAGTTATTGAACCTTTTGTGCATATTAAAACAAGAAGAATGGATTTAATTATTAAATGAATAGATCAAGCTTGAACTGTAACAATTTATGTTATAGTAAGTAAAAAGGTTTTTTTGTTAAGATTTTATCAAGTTCCCGAATAAATTTTCTTTTTATATTTGTTTTTTCCTTTCACACAATTTTAAAACAAAGACTAAACAATTTCTTGAGCGGCACCCCTACTAATTTTAGCTACGAGCCGCCACTGCTTGTGAGTACAGGCAAATGAGCCATTAGTGGTTAACTGAAGGTAATTACTGTTTTGGATCAATATCCAGGATCAAAAAGGCGTCCGAGAAGACAATACCTACAACTCACTCACTTCAACGAAGTGGTCATTGGCGGGTCAGTAATTATAAACATTTAAAGAAATCCCTTGAAATGATATCGAGAAAGAGTTAGCTTGATTTAATGTATGTACCTCAAAGAACATGATCATTATCCCATCAGTTTGTGCTCGCTCAGGTTCTTAAGAAGCCTAGCTACTTAGGCTTCTAGCAACTAAGCAATTAAACGTTTTATATATGGAAAATAATAGTGAGTTAACATTATAGTCACAATGAGGAGGCGGTAAACTAGTCCCTCATATACGGGGATAATTATCCTCAGTTAGGGCAAAATAGCTACAGCCTAGAGCTATAGTGGCCACACTCACACACAAAACTTGTCTTCAAGGTATACCCAACTAGTCCAAGTACAACTAGTGTACGGCATAAGGAGGCCGTCTACACGGCTCCCAATAAACTATTAATAACTATATAAAGGCTTCCCGAGGGCAGTGACAATAATAAGTAGTAAAATACAGGATCCCATAATACTACAATACAAGATAGGTACTTAGCCAGGGCCAAGGGACATAATTAGGTCATCAAAACACATTTAGCACTCCCCAATAGTGACTCAAGATGTCCCCTTCTTGGCAATTCAAACAACATTGCCTAGCAACCAATCTAACGTTAATCAGCCATATAGTCATAGTGATGGCTGTATATATAAACATAGTTGTAACATAACTCAAACTCATGTGGATAAGCCACTTAGCACAATAAACAACACAAGTAGTAGATATCTTCAAGAAACTATATATGCTCATTGACTCTTGTGACAACTCTTGTAATATCAGCCTAATTAGTTCAATACTTATATACAACAATTTACCAGGGGATTAATTTAGAAAGAAACGAGCTCTTCACGACTCTCAAATAAGTTAAGCCGATGCTTAGTAACCTTCCCATTACTCGTCGCTATACTTTTAGAATAACATAGCAAAAGATACACAACTCGGTGAGCAACAGTACAAACCGTACGTCGACGGGAATTAGCCAGTCCGACTAGCAAACAGTCCGTGCGAAACCAAATTCAAACGTAGGAATCAGCTGTGATAACGTAGCGTTATTGTAGACCCAGTCTAGAGCAGGCGGCGCACTTCTAGTGCACCAGCGATAGACTATGGTGGTGTTGGTGATCCAGGTGAGGCGGGAAGCTACCTACGGGTAGCCCCTGCGTTAACTCTACCGGACACCATTCCGGCCAGGGCCTACTCAGATTAACTGCTATAGTAGAGAAGGTACAGTTAGAGACACGTTCACTCATAAATTAATACAAGCTCTGTATCTTATTCTGCTTGAGTGGTATATCAAATCAACTTCAAGACTGAGGAGAAAATAGGAAGGGAGAACAAGTTTTAGCCAATCACGTCTTACAGCAAAGCGCAGCCCAGATTAGTCATCAAGGGGGGTAAGCGCATGTGAAGTGAGAGCAGTCAGAAAGAGCCAATATGAAACGAGTGAAGCTCCAACATTACAATTTCTTGATATGTTTGATTAATTCATTTGAACGAAATTAAGCTTATAGGCGATGACCTTAAAACAAACTCACATAGACATTTAACTCAAGAGGAGACCAATAGGTAGGGTAGTTCATGAAACATAGACGATCTCTTGAGAGGTGAAAAAGTCGCATGAATGTGAGAGCTAATATTCATTTGCTCGGCACATCCTCCTAAAATCTCGTAGCTTACCCACAACTACATTCAACTTATCTAACGGAAATACCTCATTCTCATAATCTTATATTTCAACAATGTCTCTCACTCAGTTCCTTAACTATCTATCTATCTTTACCCAGGTTCTGGAACTACTGAATATCCCGCAGTTGTCCCTCGATACCCGGGTTTACAGCTGGTGACTATAATAGTAGCTGTTAATGAGGGTTGTTTCTTTTTCCAGGTCCGGAAATACTGAATATCCCGCAGTTGTCCCTCGACACACGGGTTTACAGCTGGTGACTATAATAGTAGCTGTTAATAGGGTTGTTTCTTTACCCAGGTCCCGGAACTACTGAATATCCTGTAGTTGTCCCTCGATACCCGGGTTTACAGCTGGTGACTATAATAGTAGCTGTTAATGAGGGTTGTTTCTTTTTCCAGGTCCCGGAACTACTGAATATCCTGTAGTTGTCCCTCGATACCCGGGTTTACAGCTGGTGACTATAATAGTAGCTGTTAATGAGGGTTGTTTCTTTTTCCAGGTCCCGGAACTACTGAATATCCTGTAGTTGTCCCTCGATACCCGGGTTTACTGCTGGTGACTATAATAGTAGCTGTTAGTGAGGGTTGTTTCTTTTTCCAGGTCCCGGAACTACTGAATACCCCGCAGTTGTCCCTCGATACCCGGGTTTACAGCTGGTGACTATAATAGTAGCTGTTAATGAGGGTTGTTTCCTTTTCCAGGTCCCGGAAATACTGAATATCCCGCAGTTGTCCCTCGACACACGGGTTTACAGCTGGTGACTATAATAGTAGCTGTTAATGAGGGTTGTTTCTTTTTCCAGGTACCGGAACTACTGAATATCCTGTAGTTGTCCCTCGACACCCGGGTTTACAGCTGGTGACTATAATAGTAGCTGTAAATGAGGGTTGTTTCTTTTTCCAGGTCCCGGAAATACTGAATATCCCGCAGTTGTCCCTCGACACCCGGGTTTACAGCTGGTGACTATAATAGTAGCTGTTAATGAGGGTTGTTTCTTTTTCCAGGTACCGGAACTACTGAATATCCCGCAGTTGTCCCTTGACACCCGGGTTTACAGCTGGTGACTATAATAGTAGCTGTTAATGAGGGTTGTTTCTTTTTCCAGGTCCCGGAACTACTGAATATCCCGCAGTTGTCCCTCGATACCCGGGTTTACAGCTGGTGACTATAATAGTAGCTGTTAATGAGGGTTGTTTCTTTTTCCAGGTACCGGAACTACTGAATATCCCGCAGTTGTCCCTCGATACCCGTGTTTACACCTGGTGACTATAATAGTAGCTGTTAATGAGGGTTGTTTCTTTTTCCAGGTCCCGGAACTACTGAATATCCTGTAGTTGTCCCTCGATACCCGGGTTTACAGCTGGTGACTATAATAGTAGCTGTTAATGAGGGTTGTTTCTTTACCCAGGTCCCGGAACTACTGAATATCCTGTAGTTGTCCCTCGATACCCGGGTTTACAGCTGGTGACTATAATAGTAGCTGTTAATGAGGTTTGTTTCTTTTTCCAGGTCCCGGAACTACTGAATATCCCGCAGTTGTCCCTAGACACCCGGGTTTACTGCTGGTGACTATAATAGTAGCTGTTAATGAGGGTTGTTTCTTTACCCAGGTCCCGGAACTACTGAATATCCTGTAGTTGTCCCTCGACACCCGGGTTTAAAGCTGGTGACTATAATAGTAGCTGTTAATGAGGGTTGTTTCTTTACCCAGGTCCTGGAACTACTGAATATCCCGCAGTTGTCCCTCGATACCCGGGTTTACAGCTGGTGACTATAATAGTAGCTGTTAATGAGGGTTGTTTCTTTTTCCAGGTCCCGGAACTACTGAATATCCTGTAGATGTCCTTCGATACCCGGGTTTACTGCTGGTGACTATAATAGTAGCTGTTAATGAGGGTTGTTTCTTTACCCAGGTCCCGGAACTACTGAATATCCCGCAGTTGTCCCTCGATACCCGGGTTTACAGCTGGTGACTATAATAGTAGCTGTTAATGAGGGTTGTTTCTTTTTTCAGGTCCCGGAACTACTGAATATCCTGTAGTTGTCCCTCGATACCCGGGTTTACAGCTGGTGACTATAATAGTAGCTGTTAATGAGGGTTGTTTCTTTACCCAGGTCCCGGAACTACTGAATATCCCGCAGTTGTCCCTCGATACCCGGGTTTACAGCTGGTGACTATAATAGTAGCTGTTAATGAGGGTTGTTTCTTTACCCAGGTCCCGGAACTACTGAATATCCCGCAGTTGTCCCTCGACACCCGGGTTTACAGCTGGTGACTATAATAGTAGCTGTTAATGAGGGTTGTTTCTTTACCCAGGTCCCGGAACTACTGAATATCCCGCAGTTGTCCCTCGATACCCGGGTTTACAGCTGGTGACTATAATAGTAGCTGTTAATGAGGGTTGTTTCTTTTTCCAGGTCCCGGAACTACTTAATATCCTGTAGTTGTCCCTAGATACCCGGGTTTACAGCTGGTGACTATAATAGTAGCTGTTAATGAGGGTTGTTTCTTTACCCAGGTCCCGGAACTACTGAATATCCCGCAGTTGTCACTCGATACCCGGGTTTACAGCTGGTGACTATAATAGTAGCTGTTAATGAGGGTTGTTTCTTTACCCAGGTCCCGGAACTACTGAATATCCCGCAGTTGTCCCTCGATACCCGGGTTTACAGCTGGTGACTATAATAGTAGCTGTTAATGAGGGTTGTTTCTTTACCCAGGTCCCGGAACTACTGAATATCCCGCAGTTGTCCCTCGATACCCGGGTTTACAGCTGGTGACTATAATAGTAGCTGTTAATGAGGGTTGTTTCTTTACCAGGTCCCGGAACTACTGAATATCCTGTAGTTGTCCCTCGATACCCGGGTTTACAGCTGGTGACTATAATAGTAGCTGTTAATGAGGGTTGTTTCTTTTTCCAGGTCCCGGAAATACTGAATATCCTGTAGTTGTTCCTCGATACCCGGGTTTACAGCTGGTGACTATAATAGTAGCTGTTAATGAGGGTTGTTTCTTTACCCAGGTCCTGGAACTACTGAATATCCCGCAGTTGTCCCTCGACACCCGGGTTTACAGCTGGTGACTATAATAGTAGCTGTTAATTAGGGTTGTTTCTTTACCCAGGTCCCGGAACTACTGAATATCCTGTAGTTGTCCCTCGATACCCGGGTTTACAGCTGGTGACTATAATAGTAGCTGTTAATGAGGGTTGTTTCTTTACCCAGGTCCCGGAACTACTGAATATCCTGTAGTTGTCCCTCGATACCCGGGTTTACAGCTGGTGACTATAATAGTAGCTGTTAATGAGGGTTGTTTCTTTTTCCAGGTCCCGGAACTACTGAACATCCTGTAGTTGTCCCTCGATACCCGGGTTTACAGCTGGTGACTATAATAGTAGCTGTTAATGAGGGTTGTTTCTTTACCAGGTCCTGGAACTACTGAATATCCCGCAGTTGTCCCTTGATACCCGGGTTTACAGCTGGTGACATTAATAGTAGCTGTTAATGAGGGTTGTTTCTTTTTCCAGGTCCCGGAACTACTGAATATCCTGTAGTTGTCCCTCGATACCCGGGTTTACAGCTGGTGACTATAATAGTAGCTTATAATGAGGGTTGTTTCTTTTTCCAGGTCCCGGAAATACTGAATATCCTGTAGTTGTCCCTCGATACCCGGGTATACAGCTGGTGACTATAATAGTAGCTGTTAATGAGGGTTGTTTCTTTACCCAGGTCCCGGAACTACTGAATATCCCGCAGTTGTCCCTCGATACCCGGGTTTACAGCTGGTGACTATAATAGTAGCTGTTAATGAGGGTTGTTTCTTTTTCCAGGTCCCGGAAATACTGAATATCCCGCAGTTGTCCCTCGATACCCGGGTTTACAGCTGGTGACTATAATAGTAGCTGTTAATGAGGGTTGTTTCTTTACCCAGGTCCTGGAACTACTGAATATCCCGCAGTTGTCCCTCGATACCCGGGTTTACAGCTGGTGACTATAATAGTAGCTGTTAATGAGGGTTGTTTCTTTTTCCAGGTCCCGGAAATACTGAATATCCCGCAGTAGTCCCTCGATACCCGGGTTTACAGCTGGTGACTATAATAGTAGCTGTTAATGAGGGTTGTTTCTTTTTCCAGGTCCCGGAAATACTGAATATCCCGCAGTTGTCCCTCGATACCCGGGTTTACAGCTGGTGACTATAATAGTAGCTGTTAATGAGGGTTGTTTCTTTACCCAGGTCCCGGAACTACTGAATATCCTGTAGTTGTCCCTCGATACCCGGGTTTACAGCTGGTGACTATAATAGTAGCTGTTAATGAGGTTGTTTTTTTTCAGGCCGGAATACTGAATATCCCGAGTTGTCCTGACCCGGTTTACAGCTGGTACTATAATAGTAGCTTTAATGAGGGTTGTTTCTTTTTCAGGTCCCGGAACTACTGAATATCCCGCAGTTGTCCCTGAACCCGGGTTTAAGCTGGTGACTATAATAGTACTGTTAAGAGGGTTGTTTCTTTTTCCAGGTCCGGAACTACTGAATATCCGAGTTGTCCCTCGATACCGGGTTACAGCTGTGACTATAATATAGCTGTTAATGGGTTGTTTCTTTTCCAGTCCGGAACTACTGAATATCCTGTATTGTCCCTCGATACCGGTTTACAGCTGGTGACTATAATAGTAGCTGTTAATGAGGTTGTTTCTTTCCAGGTCCGAACTACTATACCGAGTTGTCCCTCGATACCGGTTTACAGCTGTGACTATAATTAGCTGTTAATGAGGTTGTTTCTTTACCCAGGTCCTGGAACTACTGAATATCCCGCAGTTGTCCCTGATACCCGGGTTTACAGCTGGTGACATAATAGTAGTGTTAATGGGGTGTTTCTTTCCAGGTCCGAACTACTGATATCCTAGTTGTCCCTCGATACCCGGGTTTCAGCTGGTGACTATAAAGTAGCTTTAATGAGGGTTGTTTCTTTCCAGTCCGGAATACTGAATATCCTTAGTTGTCCCTCGATACCCGGGTTTACAGCTGGTGACTATAATAGTAGCTGTTAATGAGGGTGTTTCTTTACCCAGGTCCGGAATACGAATATCCGCAGTTGTCCTCGATACCCGGTTTACAGCTGGTGACTATAATAGTAGCTGTTAATGGGGGGGGGGGGGGGGGGGGGGGGGGGGGGGGGGGGGGGGGGGGGGGGGCAGTTGTCCCTCGATACCGGGTTTACAGCTGGTGACTATAATAGTAGCTGTTAATGAGGGTTTTTTTTTTTTTTTTTGGGGGGGGGGCCCTCGATACCCGGGTTTACAGCTGGTGACTATAATAGTAGCTGTTAATGAGGGTTGTTTCTTTACCCAGGTCCCGGAACTACTGAATATCCTGTAGTTGTCCCTCGATACCCGGGTTTACAGCTGGTGACTATAATAGTAGCTGTTAATGAGGGTTGTTTCTTTTTACCAGGTCCCGGAAACTACTGAATATCCTGCAGTTGTCCCTCGATACCCGGGTTTACAGCTGGTGACTATAATAGTAGCTGTTAATGAGGGTTGTTTCTTTACCAGGTCCCGGAACTACTGAATATCCCGCAGTTGTCCCTCGATACCCGGGTTTACAGCTGGTGACTATAATAGTAGCTGTTAATGAGGGTTGTTTCTTTTTCCAGGTCCCGGAAACTACTGAATATCCTGTAGTTGTCCCTCGATACCCGGGTTTACAGCTGGTGACTATAATAGTAGCTGTTAATGAGGGTTGTTTCTTTTTCCAGGTCCCGGAATACTGAATATCCTGTAGTTGTCCCTCGATACCCGGGTTTACAGCTGGTGACTATAATAGTAGCTGTTAATGAGGGTTGTTTCTTTTCCAGGTCCCGGTCTGAATATCCTGATTTCCCTGACCCGGTTTACGCGTACAAAGGTTTAATGGGGTTTTTTATATCAGCCTAATAGGTTTTTCTTTCCCAGGTCCGAACCCGTGATTACCCGATTATGCTGTTAATGACCGGTTTACAGTGGACTATAATATACTGTTAATGGTTGTTTCTTTCCAGGTGAAATACTGAATCGAGTTGTCTCATACCGGTTACACTGTACTATATATGCCGGTTTAAGGTGGTTTTTTTTCAGTCCGGATCTGATTCCAGCGAGTTGTCCCTGTCCCCGGGTTTACAGCTGGTGACTATAATAGTAGCTGTTAATGAGTTGTTTCTTCCAGTCCGAACGAATCCGTATTGTCCCTCGAACCCGTTTACGCTGTGACATATAGTAGCTGTATGAGTGTCTTCAGTCCGAATACTGAATATCCGGTTCTCGAACCGTTTAAGCTGGTGACTAAATTAGTTAATGGGTGTTCTTACCGTCACTACGATATCGAGTGTCCTCGACCCGTTGGGACTATAAAGTAGCGTTAGGTTTTTTCAGCCGAATACGAAACCATTGTCCCCGACCGTTTACAGCTGTACTTAATAGTATGTTATAGGTGTTTCTTCAGTCGAACACGAAATCGAGTGCCCCGATACCCGTTTAAGTGTGACTATAATAGTACTGTTAAGTGTTCTTCAGTCGACACTGAATCCATTTCCTGACCCGTTACGCGGACTATAATAGTACTGTATAGGTGTTTTTCGTCCAACTACTGATACTGATTGTCTCGATACCGGTTTACAGCTGTGACTAATAAATTTTTTAGCTGTATTAGGTTGTTCTTTCACCAGTCCGAACTACTGAATATCGCAGTGTCCCGATCCGTTACAGCTGTGACTATATAGTTTAATAGGGTTGTTCTTCCCGTCCGAATACTGAATATCGTTCCTCATACGTTTAAGCTGTGAAAATAGTACTTAATGAGGTTGTTTCTTCCAGGCCCGAACTTCCCAGGAAATAAAAATTTTCTTAGAAAACATTCCCGATACCGTTTACATGGACTAAATAGCTTAATGAGTTGTTTCTTTCAGGTCCCGATACGAATATCCTGAGTTTCAGTCCTTTATCCGTTAACCTTCTGACCTTGTTTCAAGTACCATAAAACTGTGTGGAGCACCGGAATGGTTCTAGTTTCGTCTCACACTGGTATTGACTTGAAGCATTGACCTGTTGATTGAGCTTGGTAGGTAGATATTCAAACTCCAAACCTAATTCTTGGATAGAGAGAATCTATCTTGTTAAGCGATCACTCTTTAATCTGCATGACCGCATAAATGAGAGTGAATGGTATTCAAACGAAATCTACTGTTATGATCTCATTACCTAGTATTAATTTGAAAAATATATGAAGTTCTAAAACTAATAGGATCGTGACCAATGGTCATGCAGGATAACACATATATATTAATATCTTTTTTACACTGACCCATGCGGAATAACACATCTATAGCGATGCCATATTTACCCTCAGCCATGCGGGTTAACGCATCTATGGTGATTTTATATTTAACTTAAATATGATATATGGAGTGTTTGAAACGTGATAACACACCTATAGTGATGTTATGTTTACCAAAGATGTGTGTAGAGTTGGAAACGTCATTGATAACACATCATAATCATAAATTCCAGGAGGGATAAATAAAATAATAATAATACAAGTGCAAAGCGCAAACATATAGACAAGTTATCAGACTTTAGGTTAACCTAATATTATTTTAAAAGCAATATTTCAAAACACAGTCATAGTCAACAACGGCGTGAAGTTCTTCCAGAACGTAACCAAAAGGGCTATCTAAAACACACAGCACTGCTACGGGAAATATCCAATGTCAATCCCCAGAAGAGCGATAGTAAGTTCTTCTTGCACACAACTCTGATAAAGTTTTTAGGCCCGTGGGCGGCAGGCCCTCCTCTATACACCTAGCGCATCAAGCTCAATGCTTTTATCTGCTAGTCTTGCTTGTCTTAATCTTGAATGAAGGATTTCTAATCTCTATTTATTATTCCTCTTAAACTACTCCTTTTCTTCACCCTTATTCAAGATTTTAAATGTATTCTCATTCTTTATCAGATATTCACCATTCAAAGGCAATCCTTACCTCATTTCATCTCTCATTCACTGGTCATGTTCTTATAATCTTCTTCTTTACACCATCCCTGGGTCTCTTCCTTCTTATTTTTCTAATACTTGTGGTTGCAATTAAAAAAGATTTGAAAATATAAACTGTATCAACCTCTATTCTCTAAACCATATATAATTATTAACTTGTGGTCTTTACCTTCCAGTGTAATTCCAATCCCATCAATTTCACCATTTAACATTCCTAAACAACTTCAAATATCTTCCAATCACCTTTCCATAGGTTGAGTCTGCCTAAAGATCGTATTTTTCCAATGATTCCGAACACCACATTCCACTTTTAAATCAATCCATTTGTGATCTAGAGCCAAAATATAATTAATAATCTGCCAGTCCATAGTGTTCTCAGTAAATTCTTTGGTAGCTATGGTGACATCTATCTTTTACTTATGCCCTAATGTATTTTTTGAAGTTTGTGAAATGACCATATTAATTAGAGCCAATAGTTCATTTGCGAAGATGAAACCGTCAACTACATCACCTCTTGGATTTGTCTTATCACAATGGCAATACGAAGATTTTGTCAACTCAAGAAAAATCCTTTCCTATCTCTGTTTGTGAGGATATATCGCTTATTAATCATACTCAAAATATCTACAAATAGTTACAATATTAAGCACTTCTCCAAAGTTACACTTCACTCAATGCTGTGCTATACCTTATGCACACATCAATTGTTTTTGTTGTAAGGACCTCGCCTGAAGCGACCTTAGTGAATCCGCTGTCTAATGCACAGCTTGAGACAACTCACCAGAGTCAGGAAACACATGCATGACTTCACCTAGCAACACAAGCTGCCCAAGTAGGACCGATAAGAGACCTATTGGTCTAAGGTTGACATGTGGAAGTTTATGAGTAAGTGGAGTAGTAACCACTGCGAATTTTTCAGCTTTCACAAAGTTACAGCAAAAGTACAAATTTAAGCATTGTGTATAATTTCAGGCGGAAAAGTGTTTACATAATATTATAGTATAATAATTAATTAGCAAGTTTGCGAAATTACCATGCATTGATAGAAAAAGGTCGTACTAAGAAACTTAAAGAAGAAAAGGATTACGTGATAGCTTTTCATAAAGGCTAAAGATTTTATTAGTACACTTTTTACTGCCTACACATTTTACTTCGATGGCTGCACGGTCTAACACGCTACTCTGGTGGTAGACTAGACTGCCAATACGGGGCGATCAAAGTTTTAATCTAGCTCGAGTGTATTAATGGTGGTTTTCCCAAAATAGTTTTCCACACAAGTGTGGGTACAGTTCCTCTAAATATATCCAATCTAATCCCTAAAACATTAGACTTATTTACTACATAAGTGCATAACTTGAATGAGTGATAATACGCTGTGCTAAAGAAAAATCCATCTCATTCTTGATTATTTTGCTTCGATCCTTATTTTTTATGACAGGATTCTTATTTGTTCCAATTAATTTCCTCATTTTTATTTCAACTCGATCTCCCTTATTTACTCAGACAATTTCCTAATATAGTCTAACTCGTTATTCCATCTTTATTTTATTAATTGACCCATATGTATACCACATTGCATGTCTTTTTTTATTCCCACTCACCCCTCATTTATTTATAATAGTTCCTTATTAATACCAACTCGTTCCTTATTATTAAAATCATGTATGGTCTTTGTTTATTCGTCCGTCTAGATTTTATTTAAATTTTACTCAATGCCTATTCATACTGTATAATTTATTATAAATTCAAATGACTCCTTTATTTATTCCAGCTAGTTACATATATTTTACTACTCTCTCCTAATTCATTCTAACATAGTATTGTTTGTTCTGTTTATTGTTGTGACTTGTTTATACTTTATTTATATGTGTTTCTAATGTATTCCGACTCGTTCATAATTTATTTTGCCTCGTTCCTAATCTATTTCAACTTGTTCCTAATCTACTTCGATTCATTCCTAATCCATTTCAATTATTTTCAAATTTATTTTTATTGGTTCCTAATTTAGTCTGACTTGATCCCTCTATTTGTAAATGTTCCATATTTTATTCAACTCTTTACTTCCAGCTTATTGCTTTAGTGTGCCGTGTGTGGAGCTTCTGTTTGTTCCACCTAGGTTTGATGCTCTTCCTCGGTGTGCCGTTCAGTGTGCCTTGTGCGGAACGTCTGTTTGTTCCACCTAAGTTTGATTATATTCTTTGGTGTGCCGTGTGTGGAACGTCTGTTTTTTTAGCCTAGATTTGATGCTCTTCTTCGGTGTGCCGTTGTTCAGTGTGCCTTGTGCGGAACGTCTGTTTGTTCCACCTAAGTTTGATTCTATTCTTTGGTGTGCCGTGTGTGGAACGTCTGTTTTTTTAGCATAGATTTGATGCTCTTCTTCGGTGTGCCGTTCAGCGTGCCTTGTGCGGAACGTCTGTTTGTTCCACCTAAGTTTGATTCTATTCTTTGGTGTGCCGTGTGTGGAACGTCTGTTTTTTTTAGCCTAGATTTGATGCTCTTCTTCGGTGTGCCGTTTAGTGTGGTGTCGTCATTTAAGTCTATGGAATCCCTTTTTGATCTCGGGGATTAGAAGGTTCGCGTCGCGATTAGTTGTCAATTGGTATGTTACGATCTATGATTGGGATGAGAACCCGTTCCTTATGGTTGGGCAGTAATTGAGATGTTACGATCTATGATTGTAATTGGTTGGTAATAATTATGATGATATTAACATGCTATTGATTGATGATTTGTAAGTGCGCTGTGCTTTGTAGGTGCGTAGTTTTTAACACTCTCTTTAACTTGAAATTGTTCACACACTTTTTGAGGGTTTCACTTGTTATACTAATAAATAATATAATATAATTGATTTTCATATTCGTATTCTATTTATTAAACTGCTTACACATTCTTAAGATGGTAACTTGAACATTAGAGCAACATAGATCTTGCTTATTTGACTAAAGGACGCGGACTTGTCTGCTGCAGTTTCTTTTTTCAGCCCTTATATACGGCTGACCTCTCCCTCTGCTGTCGGAAGTAAAACCTGGTCACGTTGGCAAGGTTTTTAAATAGTGAACGAAGCTGAAATTTTCTTTGCGTACATTGTAATCGTCAAAAATTTTAACTTTACTTTTTGAAAATACTTTATAGGTTTAAAACACGTTAAAATAAATAATAATTGATTAATATGATATTAGTAATATAAATATAAATAGAATTTATAATTTAGTATAGAAAATATTGCCCTTCAAATTTGCCTAGTGATTCATGGACTAGGCATACAAGGATGATTTATTTACTGTTCATTAATTTAAAAGATAAAAATTCTACTTTAGCCATGATTTTTCAAATTAATGAGGGGCCCAAAACAGTATCACTACACTATCCAAGTACCTCACGGGGTTAAAATAGGTTGTGATGGCACTGGCAATCCAGGTGATTATTGTTTAAATTACGCCACTCAGTTGGGTGCCTTCAAATAAACCTTTTTAACATTTAAAATGACTCGTTACACTTAAGGGTATAATGATCGCAAAGTTTGTGCAAAACAGTGCACACCATGTGTCAAACATGTTGAACGGACCATATATGTGTAGAGTATTCTTAATATCTTTTCCGTCGTTATCATGTAGGATGCTGTACCGAAGAGAGACCTGTTGAATCTGTTGTCTAATCTATTCATAGCCATATAGAATTTTCATCAATTTCTTTACGAACTTTTAGTATTGTATCAGTGTATACTTTCAGAAGGTAGTTTTTCCTGAAGTTGACTCATCGGGGATGCTTAGTTTCGTATATATTCCCAAAATTTCCTTTAATACAGGAAAGAATCTTCTATTTATTAACTGGAATATTTGTTGCTAATAAAAGCTTGGGAAGAATCTTTGAAAACCTTTGAGCAAGGGGATTCTAGAAGATTCGATCCTTGAGTGTTCAAAAATTGCTATTAGATGATATCTTCAATGATGCATTATTCACATAAATTCATGCTCGGCTGTTGCTTTATGTTGACTGACTTGTGAGATCTTGTATTGGCATATACTTTTTTTCCTTACAATTTTTATAAAATAACATCATATGTGTAAAAAATGCTACCATATTCTCGCAAGCATTCATTTAAATTAATCCACCTTGAGGTTTTTGGATGCATCCTAACTTCACAACGGCTATCTTACTGAATAAAATATGATACTTTTAGTGAATAGTTCAATGCGAACCTCACAATATTTTGTGAAAAGAATGTCAAAACAACTTAGTGGGTATTTTAGAATAAAGAAAACACCTAAGATCCCCTACACCATTAAACAAAGCAATTTCCTTCCAAATGAAATGGCAACAATGCATCAAATTAGGTAACTAATAAGCAGGAAAGCTATGGCAAATTAAATTATTGTTGTTCCTTTGAGTAAATAAAATTCAACTTTTCCTTTAAGAACATCTTGGACAGTAAGCAGTGACATACAATTATATTAGATACTATGTCGTTGGTTGTCAAAAGGTTAAATTAATCAATATATATTTTGAACTTAAATTAACAAAATATGTGTTTGTAATCTATAACAAAGAAGTATGTACTAACTAAAGATAAAAAAAAAAAATCAAAATTTTTAAAAAAAATTGTTTAAACCGTTAGAAGTCATACAATTCGTGAAGATAAATTCAAGGGAATAGGTTTGAAATACTTTTAAAAATATGTAATTAAATATAAATCCGAGCACTAATTATCACTTTAAAGGTTTGATTGGTGCGGCCATTCAAAACTATAAAATGTAGTTAAGATGAAAACTGAGTTGTAAACTCTTCCAAAAAGTGCTTCAAAGCCACCAATCAAATTATTCTGTTCAAATTTATCTAAGTGTCAAGAAAATATACAAAGCTTTTAACCGTTTCAAAGAACTATTTGTTAGAAAAGCAGGCTTCTTACTATATCTGAAAGTAAATAGAATTGTTTGGATCAATCTAAAATCGTCCTTGTGGCATTTGCTTAAGATGGTGTCGAGCAATCCAAAACAACCTTAATAACAATAAGCATCCGGACGATGGGCCACCAAATTCCACCGAACCCCCACTGTTCACTAAAAGATTATTTCCAGGGGAACTGAGCAGCACTCCCAGTCTATCAGAAAATGAGAATACATCTCAGCAGAATTGTAGGGAAAGCTCGGGAAGCTAGTCAGCAAAAGTATCTAGGGAATCATTATCATCCTCCAGTAATGAACTGATCATGTCATATAAGATAACAACTCCCCGCCATAGTGATAACATATGTTTCAGTCAATCACATGATGTACCCAGACAGCAAGACTTCCCATAGCATCGAACTGATCATGTTATCCATGAGGATATATTTTGTCCGTGATAGTTATACCTACCTTCTTATATGTACTGAAAGTTTCTTCCAAAATAACAGCTTAGGACCTTAGAAATTCTGTATGGATCAGTAAGTTTGATTTTGTATCCAGCAAAGATTCTTCATCATAAAATAAGCTGATAATGTCCTCAATGAGAACAGGCCTTTGCTATGATGATATATGGTTCTGTGTCTTTCAGTAGCGAGAGAATAGATTCCTGCAAGAATTGAACCAACCATAATCATAACCAGAGGTTGTTAACGCAGTCAACTGATGCCTCCAGGATTAAGAGATTCACTTCATCTAAAAATTCAACTCAATATAATGGTTAAGTTACTTAGATAAGTCACTCAGCTGTGGTCACTGAGGATTCAGACATCTCATCCAATGCTGAAGTCCCATCATCCTAGAAGGTGATGGTGATAGGGTACAGCCCACTTTATTTGAATGTCCTCCATTTAAGTTATTTATAGAAATGATACAGTCATTAATCTTCGAGAAACTACTTCGTAAATAAAGTTCAGTTAATTCTTCTAGCAGGAACTACCCTCATCCTCCTTCTCTACTGATCTGTGGCCTTAATGTACCATCGTAAATAAAAGAAGTCAGTCAGGTAGTTCCTTGTTTCCTTCTTTTTCATCAACCAACTGCGCGTTTCCACAGGAGATAATATATCAGCACAATGATATACATCAGGCGATACCGTGTTGCCTCCTTCGTCAACACACTTTCATGTCAAGAAATAATAATACTTTTACCGTGGGTGTACAGTTGTTTGTAGATTGTAAGTTACCATCTGGCCATTCCCCAAAATACAGCTACACACGTCCGACCTGTTCACAGGTAACATGTAATATGAAGACAGTAAGGTAAGTCAGTAATATGTTATCCTAGAGATCAATGTTGCAACTAAAATTATTTAGCTAAGGTGAAAACTCATATTTATACTCACGTGGGTATTCTTCGTCCTGGGAATTAGGGTTGAATTATATTCTGTCACTCTAGATGAAAGATCCTTTTTGCAAACATTCGGGTATTCTTCGTCCTAGGAATCAGGTTTGAAGTATACTGTATAAGTTTAAGAGAAATATCATCTTTGCAACTATATGGATAGTCTCTGTCCTAGGAATCAGGTTTGAACCTTATTGTACATTGGAAAACTACACTGGACATGGGGATGAGAACCGGAACCTTTGGTTGAATACGCCAATGCTCAATCACTGGGATACCCAGGGATCATATTGAGCTCAGGGTCATTCTTCACTATAAATACGTAGTATAAAATCAGTGCAACAAGCCAAAAGTCTCGTATGCTATACCATGATTAGGTGTCATTTTTAAATTTATTCGAATAATATTCAACATGGATGATTCCCGGAGTTATAACTTAATTTCATTTTAAATACTAAATAAACATGAATTGAATTAAATTGAATTATTAATAGCATCATTTTATTATTATATGTTTTTTTAATGTGCTCAAATATATGTAATAAATTATAAATATCTATTGAAAATGTTAAAGGGCTCAATAAAACCGGTGACCCTAATAAGATCAACACCATTTGAGTTTTCTTAATACTTCAATGCCCGGCTAGCTCAGTCGGTAGAGCACGAGACTCTTAATCTCTGGGTCGTGGGTTCGAGCCCCACGTTGGGCGACAATATTTTTGAAATATGTTATGAAACGAAACAATCAGTTTAGTGCTTAAAATTTAAATCTTGTCTTGAGCTAATGTCTCACTATATTCATAATTTTGTTATTTAGTTTTCTCTCCGGAAAAATAAACCCAAGATATGGAGAGAGAGAATGCGTTTATCTTTTCTTTTTTTATATAATTACTCCCGGTTCATTGATAAAATCATGCCAGATGTCATTGATTTGGTTAATTTCGGACCTGCCGGTCTAGGGGTAAGGTGTCAGACATCTGTGCTGTGGGTCCGGGATTCAATCCTCGGTCCCGGCACAGATTTATCTGATTGTCAAACCTTCCTTTACCTCTGACAAGCGTGTATTAATCACATTTATGAATGTGGGGAGTGTCATGCCTCCACTGTGGTTCGGATCCACGTCAAACTGTAGGTCCTCATTTCATCTTACATCACCTAACATTACACGCTACGTAAATGCGTATAAACGAACAGGTAGTAAGATGCGTATAATATAATAATAATACAATAATAAATGTTATTGTATTTCAGAGGCGTAGTCAGGGGGGGTTGAGAGTTCAACGCCCACCCCTCCTCCTTGCCAAATATTATGAACAAATATATATGGCTTTGTTTATGGTTCAAACACTATCAAATTAAGGTACAATATAAATTAAGGGTTGTGTTCACAAAAAACACTTCAGGAGCTTCTAGAACGGTTAATCATTTGAACTTCCTCTATTCTCCAGAATTTGGAATGGCCCCAACCTGCACAACCCCTTAAAATTTGGTGGCTACGGCTTGAGTTGTTCCTCTCATGAAATTGTTTAGAACTTACACAATCCTACTTATGGTGGATCATTATGAGAGAAACTTATCCTTCATTTAACTGTGTGTTCAAGAATGTTATTCACTCTTGATTCTTCTACTTATCCTTCATTTAACTGTGTGTTCAAGAATTTTATTCATCTCTAATTCTTCTACTTATCCTTCATTTAACTGTGAGTTCAAGATTGTATTTTACTCTCAATTCTTCTACTCATCCTTCATTTAACTGTGTGTTCAAGAATGTTATTTATCTCTTGATTCTTCTACTTATCCTTCATTTAACTATGTGTTCAAGAATGTTATTTATTTCTTGATTCTTCTACTTATCCTTCATTTAAATGTGTGTTCAAGAATGTTTTTATCTCTCAATTCTTCTACTTATCCTTCATTTAACTGTGTGTTCAAGATTGTTATTTATCTCTTGATTCTTCTACTTATCCGTCATTTAACTGTGTGTTCAAGAATGTTATTTATCACTAAATTCTTCTACTTATCCTTCATTTAACTGTGTGTTCAAGAATGTTATTTATATCTTGATTCTTCTACATATCCTTCATTTAACTGTGAATTCAAGAATGTTATTTTACTCTCAATTCTTCTACTCATCCTTCATTTAACTGTGTGTTCAAGAATGTTATTCATCTCTCAATTCTTCTACTCATCCTTCATTTAACTGTGTGTTCAAGAATGTTATTCATCTCTCAATTCTTCTACTTATCCTTCATTTAACTGTGTGTTCAAGAATGTTATTTATCTCTCAATTCTTCTACTTATCCTTCATTTAACTGTGTGTTCAAGAATGTTATTTATCTCTTGATTCTTCTACTTATCCTTCATTTAACTGTGCGTTCAAGAATGTTATTTATCTCTTGATTCTTCTACTTATCCTTCATTTAACTGTGTGTTCAAGAATGTTATTCATCTCTTGATTCTTCTACTTATCCTTCATTTAACTGTGTGTTCAAGAATGTTATTTATCTCTCAATTCTTCTACTTATCCTTCATTTAACTGTGAGTTCAAGAATGATATTTTACTCTCAATTCTTCTACTCATCCTTCATTTAACTGTGTGTTCAAGAATGTTATTTATCTCTTGATTCTTCTACTTATCCTTCATTTAACTATGTGTTCAAGAATGTTATTTATTTCTTGATTCTTCTACTTATCCTTCATTTAAATGTGTGTTCAAGAATGTTATTTATCTCTCAATTCTTCTACTTATCCTTCATTTAACTGTGTGTTCAAGAATGTTATTTATCTCTTGATTCTTCTACTTATCCTTCATTTAACTGTGTGTTCAAGAATGTTATTTATCTCTAAATTCTTCTACTTATCCTTCATTTGATTGTGTGTTCAAGAATGTTATTTATATCTTGATTCTTCTACTTATCCTTCATTTAACTGTGAATTCAAGAATGTTATTTTACTCTCAATTCTTCTACTCATCCTTCATTTAACTGTGTGTTCAAGAATGTTATTCATCTCTCAATTCTTCTACTCATCCTTCATTTAACTGTGTGTTCAAGAATGTTATTCATCTCTCAATTCTTCTACTTATCCTTCATTTAACTGTGTGTTCAAGAATGTTATTTATCTCTCAATTCTTCTACTTATCCTTCATTTAACTGTGTGTTCAAGAATGTTATTTATTTCTTGATTCTTCTACTTATCCTTCATTTAACTGTGTGTTCAAGAATGTTATTTATCTCTTGATTCTTCTACTTATCCTTCATTTAACTTTGTGTTCAAGAATGTTATTCATCTCTTGATTCTTCTACTTATCCTTCTTTTAACTGTGTGTTCAAGAATGTTATTTATCTCTCAATTCTTCTACTTATCCTTCATTTAACTGTGTGTTCAAGAATGTTATTTATCTCTTGATTCTTCTACTTATCCTTCATTTAACTGTGAGTTCAAGAATGTTATTTTACTCTCAATTCTTCTACTCATCCTTCATTTAACTGTGTGTTCAAGAATGTTATTCATCTCTCAATTCTTCTACTCATCCTTCATTTAACTGTGTGTTCAAGAATGTTATTCATCTCTCAATTCTTCTACTTATCCTTCATTTAACTGTGTGTTCAAGAATGTTATTTATCTCTCAATTCTTCTACTTATCCTTCATTTAACTGTGTGTTCAAGAATTTTATTTATATCTTGATTCTTCTACTTATCCTTCATTTAACTGTGTGTTCAAGAATGTTATTCATCTCTCAATTCTTCTACTCATCCTTCATTTAACTGTGTGTTCAAGAATGTTATTCATCTCTCAATTCTTCTACTTATCCTTCATTTAACTTTGTGTTCAAGAATGTTTTTATCTCTAAATTCTTCTACTTATCCTTCATCTAACTGTGTGTTCAAGAATGTTATTTATCTCTCAATTCTTCTACTTATCCTTAATTTAACTGTGTGTTCAAGAATGTTATTTATATCTTGATTCTTCTACATATCCTTCATTTAACTGTGAATTCAAGAATGTTATTTTACTCTCAATTCTTCTACTCATCCTTCATTTAACTGTGTGTTCAAGAATGTTATTCATCTCTCAATTCTTCTACTCATCCTTCATTTAACTGTGTGTTCAAGAATGTTATTCGTCTCTCAATTCTTCTACTTATCCTTCATTTAACTGTGTGTTCAAGAATGTTATTTATCTCTCAATTCTTCTACTTATCCTTCATTTAACTGTGTGTTCAAGAATGTTATTTATCTCTTGATTCTTCTACTTATCCTTCATTTAACTGTGCGTTCAAGAATGTTATTTATCTCTTGATTCTTCTACTTATCCTTCATTTAACTGTGTGTTCAAGAATGTTATTCATCTCTTGATTCTTCTACTTATCCTTCATTTAACTGTGTGTTCAAGAATGTTATTTATCTCTCAATTCTTCTACTTATCCTTCATTTAACTGTGAGTTCAAGAATGATATTTTACTCTCAATTCTTCTACTCATCCTTCATTTAACTGTGTGTTCAAGAATGTTATTTATCTCTTGATTCTTCTACTTATCCTTCATTTAACTATGTGTTCAAGAATGTTATTTATTTCTTGATTCTTCTACTTATCCTTCATTTAAATGTGTGTTCAAGAATGTTATTTATCTCTCAATTCTTCTACTTATCCTTCATTTAACTGTGGTTCAAGAATGTTATTTATCTCTCAATTCTTCTACTATCCTTCATTTAACTGTGTGTTCAAGAATGTTATTTATCTCTGATTCTTCTACTTATCCTTCATTTAACTGTGTGTTCAAGAATGTTATTTATCTTGATTCTTCTACTTATCCTTCATTTAACTGTGTGTTCAAGAATGTTATTTTATCTCTGATTCTTCTACTTATCCTTCATTTAACTGTGTGTTCAAGAATGTTATTTATCTCTTGATTCTTCTACTTATCCTTCATTTAACTGTGTGTTCAAGAATGTTATTTATCTCTTGATTCTTCTACTTATCCTTCATTTAACTGTGTGTTCAAGAATGTTATTTTATCTTCATTCTTCTACTATCCTTCATTTAACTGTGATTCAAGAATGTTATTTATCTCTCAATTCTTCTACTTATCCTTCATTTAACTGTGTGTTCAAGAATGTTATTTCATCTCTCAATTCTTCTACTCTATCCTTCATTTAACTGTGTGTTCAAGAATGTTATTCATCTCTCTTCTATTTCTTCTTACTTATTTTCCTTCATTTTAACTGTTAGTGTTCAAGAATGTTATTTATCTCTCAATTCTTCTACTTATCCTTCATTTAACTGTGTGTTCAAGAATGTTATTTATCTCTTGATTCTTCTACTTATCCTTCATTTAACTGTGTGTTCAAGAATGTTATTTATCTCTTGATTCTTCTACTTATCCTTCATTTAACTTTGTGTTCAAGAATGTTTATTCTATCTCACTACTTCATAATTCTTTCTTACTTATTCCTTCATTTAACTGTGTGTTCAAGAATGTTATTTATCTCTCAATTCTTCTACTTATCCTTCATTTAACTGTGTGTTCAAGAATGTTATTTATATCTCTGATTCTTCTACTTATCCTTCATTTAACGTGTGTTCAAAAGATTTATTTTACCATTTCTACTTCCTTCATTTAACTTGTGTTCAGAGATTCATCTCTATTCTTCTATTCTTCATTTAACTGTGTGTTCAAGAATGTTATTATCTCTAATTCTTCTACTTATCCTTCATTTAACTGTGTGTTCAAGAATGTTATTTATCTCTAATTCTTCTACTTATCCTTCATTTAACTGTGTGTTCAAGAATGTTATTTATCTCTTGATTCTTCTACTTATCCTTCATTTAACTGTGTGTTCAAGAATGTTATTTATCTCTTCATTTCTTCTATTATCCTTCATTTTAACTGTGGTTCAAGAATGTTATTTACTCTCAATTCTTCTACTTATCCTTCATTTAACTGTGTGTTCAAGAATGTTATTATCTCTCAATTCTTCTACTTATCCTTCATTAACTGTGTGTTCAAGAATGTATTTATCTCTCAATTCTTCTACTTATCCTTCATTTAACTGTGTGTTCAAGAATGTTATTTATCTCTTGATTCTTCTACTTATCCTTCATTTAACTGTGTGTTCAAGAATGTTATTTTATCTCTTGATTCTTCTACTTATCCTTCATTTAAACTGTGTGTTCAAGAATGTTATTTATCTCTCAATTCTTCTACTTATCCTTCATTTAACTG
Source organism: Timema cristinae (assembly GCA_039000515.1). Classification (NCBI taxonomy): domain Eukaryota; kingdom Metazoa; phylum Arthropoda; class Insecta; order Phasmatodea; family Timematidae; genus Timema; species Timema cristinae. The sequence continues at coordinate 9,294,240 of JBCFYV010000024.1, forward strand.
TGTGTTCAAGAATGTTATTTATCTCTTGATTCTTTCTACTTATCCTTCATTTAACTGTGTGTTCAAGAATGTTATTTTATCTCTCAATTCTTCTACTTATCCTTCATTTAACTGTGTGTATTTAACTGTGTGTTCAAGAATGTTATTCATCTCTCAATTCTTCTACTTATCCTTCATTTAACTGTGTGTTCAAGAATGTTATTTATCTCTCAATTCTTCTACTTATCCTTCATTTAACTGTGTGTTCAAGAATGTTATTTATCTCTATTCTTCTACTTATCCTTCATTTAACTGTGTGTTCAAGAATGTTATTTATCTCTTGATTCTTCTACTTATCCTTCATTTAACTGTGTGTTCAAGAATGTTATTTATCTCTGATTCTTCTACTTATCCTTCATTTAACTGTGTGTTCAAGAATGTTATTTATCTCTTATTCTTCTACTTATCCTTCATTTAACTGTGTGTTCAAGAATGTTATTTATCTCTCAATTCTTCTACTTATCCTTCATTTAACTGTGTGTTCAAGAATGTTATTTATCTCTGATTCTTCTACTTATCCTTCATTTAACTGTGTGTTCAAGAATGTTATTTATTCTTGATTCTTCTACTTATCCTTCATTTAACTGTGTGTTCAAGAATGTTATTTATCTCTCAATTCTTCTACTTATCCTTCATTTAACTGTGTGTTCAAGAATGTTATTTATCTCTGATTCTTCTACTTATCCTTCATTTAACTGTGTGTTCAAGAATGTTATTTATCTCTAATTCTTCTACTTATCCTTCATTTAACTGTGTGTTCAAGAATGTTATTTAATTCTGATTCTTCTACTTATCCTTCATTTAACTGTGTTTCAAGAATGTTATTTATCTCTAATTCTTCTACTTATCCTTCATTTAACTGTGAATGTTTCAAGAATGTTATTATATTCTTCAAATTTCTTTCTACTCTATCCTTCATTTAACTGTGTGTTCAAGAATGTTATTATCTCTCAATTCTTCTACTTATCCTTCATTTAACTGTGTGTTCAAGAATGTTATTTATCTCTCAATTCTTCTACTTATCCTTCATTTAACTGTGTGTTCAAGAATGTTATTTATCTCTCAATTCTTCTACTTATCCTTCATTTAACTGTGTGTTCAAGAATGTTATTTATCTCTTGATTCTTCTACTTATCCTTCATTTAACTGTGGTTCAAGAATGTTATTTATTCTTCATTCTTCTACTTATCCTTCATTTAACTGTGTGTTCAAGAATGTTATTTATCTCTCAATTCTTCTACTTATCCTTCATTTAACTGTGTGTTCAAGAATGTTATTTATCTCTCAATTCTTCTACTTATCCTTCATTTAACTGTGTGTTCAAGAATGTTATTTATCTCTCAATTCTTCTACTTATCCTTCATTTAACTGTGTGTTTCAAGAATGTTATTATATCTCTTGATTCTTCTACTATCCTTCATTTAACTGTGTGTTCAAGAATGTTATTTATCTCTGATTTCTTCTACTTATCCTTCATTTAAACTGTGTGTTCAAGAATGTTATTTATCTCTCAATTCTTCTACTTATCCTTCATTTAACTGTGTGTTCAAGAATGTTATTATATTCTTCTTCATTTCTTCTTACTGTTAAAGTACTTCACTTCACATCTTAAACTGTGTGTTCAAGAATGTTATTTATCTCTAATTCTTCTACTCATCCTTCATTTAACTGTGTGTTCAAGAATGTTATTATATCTCTCGATTCTTCTACTTATCCTTCATTTAACTGTGTTTCAAGAATGTTATTTATCTCTCAATTCTTCTACTTATCCCTTCATTTAACTGTGTGTTCAAGAATGTTATTATTTTCTAATTCTTCTACTTATCCTTCATTTAACTGTGTGTTCAAGAATGTTATTTATCTCTTGATTCTTCTACTTATCCTTCATTTAACTGTGTGTTCAAGAATGTTATTTATCTCTTGATTCTTCTACTTATCCTTCATTTAACTGTGTGTTCAAGAATGTTATTTCATCTCTCAATTCTCTACTTATCTCATTTAACTGTGTGTTCAAGAATGTTATTTATCTCTCAATTCTTCTACTATCCTTCATTTAACTGTGTTTCAAGAATGTTATTTATCTCTTGATTCTTCTACTTATCCTTCATTTAACTGTGTGTTCAAGAATGTTATTTATTTCTTGATTCTTCTATTTATCCTTCATTTAACTGTGTGTTCAAGAATGTTATTCATCTCTCAATTCTTCTACTTATCCTTCATTTAACTGTGTGTTCAAGAATGTTATTTATCTCTTGATTCTTCTACTTATCCTTCATTTAACTGTGTGCTCAAGAATGTTATTCATCTTGATTCTTCTACTTATCCTTCATTTAACTGTGTGTTCAAGAATGTTATTCATCTTGATTCTTCTACTCATCCTTCGTGCGAATGAAGGCCACATTCAGTTCCTGGCTGTACTAATTATTCATCATTTTGTAAAGATTGTAAAGATAACCGGCCCCGTAGTGTAGTGGTCAATGTACCTGACTACGACCCTAGGGGTCCCATATTCAATTCCCGGCTGCTACCTTGGGTATTGTTCATGAAAAGGGAATGATCCCAACGGTCACCAAGATTTGGTTAATTAGTTTTAACCCATTTATTCTCAGAACTACTTTTTTTTAGTAAATGTCTTAATATTCATTTGTATGGTTATAATAGGATATAATAACAACAATATAAATTCAAATATTTTTTGTGGCACCATTTTGAAATAATGACGTGCCCAGTTAATGGGGTGGTGGTATAGAGAGGGTAGAGGTTATTAATGAATTTTAAAGGTGTATAAAATAGTTATAAAAAATCAATTTTATTAAAATTAGTGTTTAAATACTACTACAAAATGATTATTTACTATTACAATTTAACTTTGGTCATATTGAGTAGGAAAATTACAATATTATGCTTCATTAGCAGTCTTTCAGCAAGAATGAAACATCTCCGAACATGTACATGACATCCAACATTGCATTTCTTGCATTTCATTGTTGTATTTTTATGACACTCCCCACATCGAATTTTCGTCATGCTCTTTACAATCAAATGATTGAGCCCATCAAGTCGTATGTTGTCACACACTCGATTTTTCAAACGTTTTGATGATGGTCCTGGAGCTACTCTTATGCTGTCTGTACTAGGATAGATAGGTTTTTTACAATGAATCGAGTGAAGCCTTGTATATCTAGTTTATCTTCCTTTCCTTTGGATGTCAAACGATACAACTGCCATGCGTTGTTCACAGAGGCATTGAGAGGAAACATGATCATCTGCCAATACCACTTCTTCATGCGTACATTTACTCGATAAGTCGAGATGTTTTGGTCGATTCTGTCTACTCCTCTCATATAACAATTATAGTTGATAATACAGGCAGGCTGCTCGATTTGAATTATTTTCTTTTCTTTGTGGCTCAAACTCCTTGCTTTACCAGTTGGTTTAGCCCCTCGAAGAGTAGAAGCAACCGTTACAATATTGTTGTCATGGTATCTTATCACAGTTATTCCACTATCTGTATCTGTCAGCTGGGAATAAGAACCTCTTACTTTTTTCTTCAGAGTAGATGCTTTCTCAATTCTATTCGAACGAATAGTGCCAGTGCAGTAGTGGCCTTTACTCTTTAGTTCCTCTAGTAGACAAACAGAAGTAAATAAATTATATATATATGCTGTACTGTCCATGTGGAAGTTTGTCAACTAAGTCAATAACAACAGATCCTCCAACTCCTAGTTCGGGATGTGTATTCCCTGTAGATGCACCTTGATAGGGCTCCCCTTGAACTAAATAGCCATGGTGACTACAAAGACACCACACTTTGTAGCCAAAACAAATTGGTTTACCATGGATGTGTTGTTTTGCACCATGACGACCGTAATATGGCACCATTGCTTCATCAATTGATACATTTGCATCTTTAGGGAAAGCATGTAACCACCTCTTATTTAATAACAACCAGAGCGGACGAACTTTACCAAATTTGTCATTCTCATCTAGTGTTAAATTATCACATACATGTAGATATTTCAAAATGTCTTCAAAAGTATTTTTTGACATTGCTTTTGAGACTGCTTTATTATGAGTATCACTTGAAGTTTCCCAATACATTCGAGACCTTGGTACACTGCAATATCCACTCAACAAGAGGATTCCTAAAAACACTTTGATTTCATTGATAGTTACCTTGAATTTTATATTAACTTTCTGAAAAGCATAGTTGTTTGAACAATTAACTATGAGTTATAGTACTTCATTGTCAAAAAACATTTCAAAAATCTCTACAGGACTATAATTATTTTGAAGCCATTTAGGCTGTTCCCAAGTTGGTTCTGGTGCTAAAGGCAAGTCCATATCTTGCCACTTTCGGCAAGGAGTTATAGTTTTTATTCTATTAGACTTATTTTCACTATCTGGTGTGTTAACATTTTCTAAGTATTCTTCTGGAAGATCTTCTTCACCCATTATTGTTCTAACAATGCCTGTGTCTTGAAGGTGCTTGGCGTGCAACTCTGCTGTAGCACAAAGTTGATTACCACTGAGATTATTGATGTCTGGGTTGATAAAATCTTCATCTTCACTGTCTTCATCACTAAGTAAGGGGTTTTCAGGAGGACCTATGAAGACCTTTGCCTGTAATATGTTCTCATCACTATCCAAAATTGAAATTATTTCATCTAAAGTTAACCTGAAATCCAAAAAACTAAAAGATAAAAACCTAGTAACCAACTCCTCATTCATTCCCACCGCCCCTATATTGGAGCATCAATGTATTTGTTACTATTTACAGAGTAACATTTTATTTATTGGTATAATTACTATTAAGCACAATAAATCAACTAATAATTAAGTGGAAACAAACAATAAATAAATGTAATAGTAAAAAATACAGTGACAATAGACTTACGTTTTCTTTGTTGACATGATGTCCTCAATAATCGGTTTCAAAATTTCAACACTTTTTAAATAATTTTTTTATGATGAAATAACTGCTACCAACAGTTTGAACTATCGCCAACCTAATAATTCAAAGTGAGAAATTTCCTGAACAACCAAATAGATGGATAGAAAAAAAAAGTTCACCGCCCCAATACTGGGAATAAATGGGTAAAGTTAGGTTAAGACTAACGCCGGCTTCACAACTTCATAGTAACTACCATCATATCATGTAGTTGTGGGTACGATGAATCCTATAGTGTACCTTGAGTAAAGTTCTGTGCCACCAGAGCGACTAACAGACTTTACATAAGGCGACCGGATCCTGGATGTAACGTCTTTCCCGGTCATATATACAATAGGATAGAAAATATAAGCGAAAGGGAAAATTTTCACATTTTTAGGACTTGCCAGGAATCGAACCAGGCACTCTTGGAGAATTCAGTAAGCAGACATGCTACAGACAGAGCTAAGACGTTGAACGAATAGGGTAGTGCCTGCTGCAGGCCTCTGAAATACGTGTCCCTGCACAGTGCGAGTAGTAAAATACTAGGAACAAAACTAAATGTTTATTCCGACTAGCGTATTTAGATGTAGGTACACGTTAATTTGTGTACTATCGAGAATATAAATTTAATCAAAGATAAAGTCACAGTAGCGTGGATCTTGAAGTAATTCGGTTAGAAAATTACTAAGACTTTTGAGTTTTCTGGTATTTTGCATCTTGGTAGGGGAATTTAATATAGGTGGGAATTTTGGAAAATATAGCAATTGTAAATTTCTCAGTCCATTCCAGCAACACGACC
>JBCFYV010000024.1:9300110-9357372 GCA_039000515.1 Timema cristinae
AAATACTAAATAAACATGAATTGAATTAAATTGAATTATTAATAGCATCATTTTATTATTATATGTTTTTTTAATGTGCTCAAATATATGTAATAAATTATAAATATCTATTGAAAATGTTAAAGGGCTCAATAAAACCGGTGACCCTAATAAGATCAACACCATTTGAGTTTTCTTAATACCTTCAATGCCCGGCTAGCTCAGTCGGTAGAGCACGAGACTCTTAATCTCTGGGTCGTGGGTTCGAGCCCCACGTTGGGCGACAATATTTTTGAAATATGTTATGAAACGAAACAATCAGTTTAGTGCTTAAAATTTAAATCTTGTCTTGAGCTAATGTCTCACTATATTCATAATTTTGTTATTTAGTTTTCTCTCCGGAAAAATAAACCCAAGATATGGAGAGAGAGAATGCGTTTATCTTTTCTTTTTTTATATAATTACTCCCGGTTCATTGATAAAATCATGCCAGATGTCATTGATTTGGTTAATTTCGGACCTGCCGGTCTAGGGGTAAGGTGTCAGACATCTGTGCTGTGGGTCCGGGATTCAATCCTCGGTCCCGGCACAGATTTATCTGATTGTCAAACCCTTCCTTTACCTCTGACAAGGCGTGTATTAATCACAATTTATGAATGTGGGGAGTGTCATGCCTCCACTGTGGTTCGGATCCCACGTCAAACTGTAGGTCCTCCATTTCATCTTACAATCACCCTAACATTACACGCTAGCGTAAATGCGTATAAACCGAACAGGTAGTAAGATGCGGTATAATAATAATAATAATAACAATAATAAATGTTATTGTATTTCCAGAGGCCGTAGTCAGGGGGGTTGAGAGTTCAACGCCCACCCCCTCCTCCTCCTGCCCAAAATATTATGAACAAAATATATATGGCTTTGTTTATGGTTCAAACACTATCAAAATTAAGGTACAAATATAAATTAAAGGGTTGTGTTACCACAAAAAACACTTCAGAGAGCTTCTAGAACGGTTAATCATTTAGAACTTCCTCTATTCTCCAGAATTTGGGGAATGGGCCCACCAACCTGCACAACCCCCTTAAAATTTTGGCTGGCTACGGCCTTGAGTTGTTCCCTCTCATGAAAATTATGTTATAGAAACTTACACACATCCATACTTATGGTAGGATCATTATGAGAAGAAACTTATCCTTCATTTAACTGTGTGTTCAAGAATGTTATTCATCTTGATTCTTCTACTTATCCTTCATTTAACTGTGTGTTCAAGAATTTTATTCATCTCTCAATTCTTCTACTTATCCTTCATTTAACTGTGAGTTCAAGATTGATATTTTACTCTCAATTCTTCTACTCATCCTTCATTTAACTGTGTGTTCAAGAATGTTATTTATCTCTTGATTCTTCTACTTATCCTTCATTTAACTATGTGTTCAAGAATGTTATTTATTTCTTGATTCTTCTACTTATCCTTCATTTAAATGTGTGTTCAAGAATGTTTTTATCTCTCAATTCTTCTACTTATCCTTCATTTAACTGTGTGTTCAAGATTGTTATTTATCTCTTGATTCTTCTACTTATCCGTCATTTAACTGTGTGTTCAAGAATGTTATTTATCACTAAATTCTTCTACTTATCCTTCATTTAACTGTGTGTTCAAGAATGTTATTTATATCTTGATTCTTCTACATATCCTTCATTTAACTGTGAATTCAAGAATGTTATTTTACTCTCAATTCTTCTACTCATCCTTCATTTAACTGTGTGTTCAAGAATGTTATTCATCTCTCAATTCTTCTACTCATCCTTCATTTAACTGTGTGTTCAAGAATGTTATTCATCTCTCAATTCTTCTACTTATCCTTCATTTAACTGTGTGTTCAAGAATGTTATTTATCTCTCAATTCTTCTACTTATCCTTCATTTAACTGTGTGTTCAAGAATGTTATTTATCTCTTGATTCTTCTACTTATCCTTCATTTAACTGTGCGTTCAAGAATGTTATTTATCTCTTGATTCTTCTACTTATCCTTCATTTAACTGTGTGTTCAAGAATGTTATTCATCTCTTGATTCTTCTACTTATCCTTCATTTAACTGTGTGTTCAAGAATGTTATTTATCTCTCAATTCTTCTACTTATCCTTCATTTAACTGTGAGTTCAAGAATGATATTTTACTCTCAATTCTTCTACTCATCCTTCATTTAACTGTGTGTTCAAGAATGTTATTTATCTCTTGATTCTTCTACTTATCCTTCATTTAACTATGTGTTCAAGAATGTTATTTATTTCTTGATTCTTCTACTTATCCTTCATTTAAATGTGTGTTCAAGAATGTTATTTATCTCTCAATTCTTCTACTTATCCTTCATTTAACTGTGTGTTCAAGAATGTTATTTATCTCTTGATTCTTCTACTTATCCTTCATTTTACTGTGTGTTCAAGAATGTTATTTATCTCTTGATTTCTACTTATCCTTCTTTAACTTTGTGTTCAAGAATGTTATTCATCTCTTGATTCTTCTACTTATCCTTCTTTTAATTGTTCAAGAGTATTATCTCTCATTTTTACTTATCTTTTTACTGTTTATCTTCATTTAACTTTGTTCTAAATTTACTTATCTCTAATTGTTAAATTTATTTAACTTCTTCAATATTTATTAACTTTTTCTAATGTTTTCATTTCAATTTATCATCTCTTAAATTTTTCAGAATTTATCTTTCAATTTTATTATCCTCATTTACTTTTCATTTATTTTCAAAATTTTTATTCTCTTCTTTAACTTTTTCATAATTTTTTTTAATTTATTTTATTTTCTACTTATCCTTCATTTAACTGTGTGTTCAAGAATGTTATTCATTCTCAATTCTTCTTTCCTCATTTAACTGTGTGTTCAAGAATGTTTTCATCTCTCAATTCTTCTACTTATCCTTCATTAACTTTGTGTTCAAGATGTTTTTTACTAATTCTCTACTTTCCTCATAACTGTGTTCAAGAATGTTTTTTATCTCTCAATTCTTCTACTTATCCTTATTTAATGTGTGTTCAAGAATGTTTTTATTCTGATTTTCTTCTTCATTACTGTATTCAAAATGTTTTATTCAAGTTATTTTACTTCTTCTTTCAACTTTCATTCTTGTTTCACATTTCATTTAATTTTCAAATTATTTCTTTTTCAAATTTATTCGTTCAATTTTTATATCTTAATTTATTTGTCAATTTATTTTTCAATTTTTTATCTTCTGATTCTTCTATTATCTCATTTAACTGGTTCAGAGTATTACTCTTGTTTTACTTACCTCATACTGTGTTCAAGATTATTCATCTTTGATTCTCTTCTCATAACTTGTTTCAAGTTATTTATCCTCAATCTTCCTATCTATTTAACTGGTCAGATGATATTATCTCAATTCTTCACTTCATAACTGTGTTGATCTCTGATTTACTATCTCATTACTTTTTAATGATTATTTCTTGATTCTTCTACTACTTATTAATGTGTTCAAGATGTTATTTACTCTCATTCTCTTTCCTTATTTACTGTTTCAAGAATGTATTTATCTCTTGATTCTCACTTACCTTCTTTAACGTGTTCAGATGTTATTTTTCTAAATTCTATTCCTTATTATGTGGTTCAAAAGTATTTTATCTTGATTCTTCTACTTATCCTTCATTAACTTGATCAAAAGTATTCTCTATTTCTATCTCCTTCATTAATGTGTTCAGAATGTTCTTTCATTCTTTACTCACCTTCTAACTGTGTGTTCAGAATGTATCTTTAATTTATATCCTTCATTACTGTGTTTCAAGAAGTTATTTATCCCATCTTATATCTTCTTACTGTGGTTCAGATGTTTTTTCTATTTCTATTTCCTCTTACTTTTCAGATTTTTCTCTATCTTCTACTTATCCTTATTACTTTTCAGAGTATTCTTGATCTCTACTATCCCTTACTGTGGTTCAGATGTTATTATCTTCAATCTTATACCTTCTTAATGTGTCAAGATGTATTCCTGATTCTTTACTCCTTCATTAATGTGTCAAAAGTATTTTACTCTCAATTCTTTACTCCCTTACTGTGTTCAAGATGTATTCATCTTCACTTCTACTCATCTCATTTACTTGTCAAATGTTATTCTTCTCATTCTTCACTATCCTTATTTATGGTTTCAAGAATTTTACTCCATCTTACTACTTCATTTAACTGTGTTCAAGAATTATTTATTCTATTTCTTCTACTATCCTTCATTAACTGTGTTCAAGAATGTTTTTTCTAATCCTACTATCTTTCTACGTGTGTCAAGAATGTATTTCTCTCAATTCTCTACTTCCTTCATTTAACTTGTTCAAGAATGTTTATCTCTATTTTCTACTTACCTTCATTACTTGTGTTCAAGAATGTTATTTATCTTCATTCTTCTATTATCTTATAACTGTGTGTTCAAGAATGTTATTTATCTTGATTCTTCTACTATCCTTCATTAACTGTGTTCAAGAATGTTATTTACTCTCAATTCTTCTACTATCCTTCATTTAACTGTGTGTTCAAGAATGTTATTATCTCTCATTCTTCTACTATCCTTCATTTAACTGTGTGTTCAAGAATGTTATTTTCTATTCTTCTATTATCCTTATTTAATGGTGTTCAAGAATGTTATTTATCTCTCATTCTTCTACTATCCTTCATTTAACTGTGTGTTCAAGAATGTTATTTATCTCTTGATTCTTCTACTTATCCTTCATTTAACTGTGTTCAGAATGTTATTTTCTCTATTCTTCTACTTATCCTTCATTTAACTGTGTGTTCAAGAATGTTATTATCTCTTATTCTTCTACTTATCCTTCATTTAACGTGTGTTCAAGAATGTTATTTCTCTCAATTCTTCTACTTATCCTTCATTAACTGTGAGTTCAAGAATGTATTTTACTCTCAATTCTTCACTCATCCTTCATTTAACTGTGTGTTCAAGAATTTATTATTCTCTGATTCTTCTACTTACCTTCATTAACTATGTTTCAAGAAGTTATTTATTCTTATTCTTCTACTTATCCTTCATTTAAATGTGTGTTCAAGAATGTTATTATCTCTATTCTTCTACTTATCCTTCATTTAATGTGTTCAAGAATGTTATTTATCTCTTGATTCTTCTACTTATCCTTCATTTAACTGTGTGTTCAAGAATGTTATTTATCTCTAATTCTTCTACTATCTTCTTTAATGTGTGTTCAAGAATGTTATTTATTCTTATTCTCTACTTATCCTTCATTTAACTGTGTTCAAGAATGTTATTTACTTCAATCTTCTACTATCCTTCATTTAACGTGTGTTCAAGAATGTTATTTATCTCATTCTTCTACTCATCCTTCATTTAACTGGTGTTCAAGAATGTATTCATCTCTCAATTCTTCTACTATCCTTCATTTAACTGTGTGTTCAAGAATGTTATTATCTCTCAATTCTTCTACTTATCCTTCATTTAACTGTGTGTTCAAGATGTTTTTTATTCTTATTCTCTACTTACCTCATTAACTGTGTGTTCAAGAATGTTATTTATCTCTTGATTCTTCTACTTATCCTTATTAACTTTGGTTCAAGATGTTATTATCTCTTTCTTCTACTATCTTCATTTAACTGTGTGTTCAAGATGTTATTTATCTCTCAATTCTTCTACTTATCCTTCATTAACTGTAGAATGTTATTACCTTGATTTACTATCTTAAATCAAGAATTTTTACTCTATTTTCTAATCATTTAACTGTGTTCAAGATGTTTTATCCTTCAATCTTCTATATCCTTCATTACTGTGTGTTCAAAATTTATTATACTCAATCTTCAATCACTCATTTAACTGTGGTTCAAGAAGATTTATTTAACTTCTTCTTCTTTACTTTCAAATTACTACATCTTAACTTGTGTTCAAGAATGTTTTATCTCAAATTCTTCTACTATCCTTCATTAACTTGTGTTCAAGAATGTTTTTTCTCAATTCTTCTACTTACCTTCATTTAACTGTGTGTCAAGAATTTATTTATCTCTATTCTTCTACTTATCCTTATTTAACTGTGTTTCAAGAATTTATTTATCTTATTCTTCTACTTATCCTTCATTTAACTGTGTTCAAGAATGTTATTTCTTATTCTTCTACTATCCTTCATTTAACTGTGTGTTCAGAATGTTATTCATCTCTATTCTTCTACTTATCCTTCATTTAACTGTGTGTTCAGAATGTTATTCTCTCTCAATCTTCTACTATCCTTCATTTAACGTGGTTCTTTATCTCTTGATTCTTCTACTTATCCTTCATTTAACTGTGCGTTCAAGAATGTTATTTATCTCTTGATTCTTCTACTTATCCTTCATTTAACTGTGTGTTCAAGAATGTTATTCATCTCTTGATTCTTCTACTTATCCTTCATTTAACTGTGTGTTCAAGAATGTTATTTATCTCTCAATTCTTCTACTTATCCTTCATTTAACTGTGAGTTCAAGAATGATATTTTACTCTCAATTCTTCTACTCATCCTTCATTTAACTGTGTGTTCAAGAATGTTATTTATCTCTTGATTCTTCTACTTATCCTTCATTTAACTATGTGTTCAAGAATGTTATTTATTTCTTGATTCTTCTACTTATCCTTCATTTAAATGTGTGTTCAAGAATGTTATTTATCTCTCAATTCTTCTACTTATCCTTCATTTAACTGTGTGTTCAAGAATGTTATTTATCTCTTGATTCTTCTACTTATCCTTCATTTAACTGTGTGTTCAAGAATGTGTATTTATCTCTAAATTCTTCTACTTATCCTTCATTTAATTGTGTGTTCAAGAATGTTATTTATATCTTGATTCTTCTACTTATCCTTCATTTAACTGTGAATTCAAGAATGTTATTTTACTCTCAATTCTTCTACTCATCCTTCATTTAACTGTGTGTTCAAGAATGTTATTCATATCTCAATTCTTCTACTCATCCTTCATTTAAACTGTGTGTTCAAGAATGATATTCATCTCTCAATTCTTCTACTTATCCTTCATTTAACTGTGTGTTCAAGAATGTTATTTATCTCTCAATTCTTCTACTTATCCTTCATTTAACTGTGTGTTCAAGAATGTTATTTATCTCTTGATTCTTCTACTTATCCTTCATTTAACTGTGTGTTCAAGAATGTTATTTATCTCTTGATTCTTCTACTTATCCTTCATTTAACTGTGTGTTCAAGAATGTTATTCATCTCTCAATTCTTCTACTCATCCTTCATTTAACTGTGTGTTCAAGAATGTTATTTATCTCTCAATTCTTCTACTTATTCTTCATTTAACTGTGTGTTCAAGAATGTTATTTATCTCTCAATTCTTCTACTTATCCTTCATTTAACTGTTTGTTCAAGAATGTTATTTATCTCTTGATTCTTCTACTTATCCTTCATTTAACTGTGTGTTCAAGAATGTTATTTATTTCTTGATTCTTCTATTTATCCTTCATTTAACTGTGTGTTCAAGAATGTTATTCATCTCTCAATTCTTCTACTTATCCTTCATTTAACTGTGTGTTCAAGAATGTTATTTATCTCTTGATTCTTCTACTTATCCTTCATTTAACTGTGTGCTCAAGAATGTTATTCATCTTGATTCTTCTACTTATCCTTCATTTAACTGTGTGCTCAAGACTTTTATTCATCTTGATTCTTCTACTCATCCTTCGTGCGAAGGAAGGCCACACTCAGTTCCTGGCTGTACTAATTATTCATCATTTTTTAAAGATTGTAAAGATAACCGGCCCCCTAGTGTAGTGGTCAATGTACCTGACTACGACCCTAGGGGTCCCATATTCAATTCCCGGCTGCTACCTTGGGTATTGTTCATGAAAAGGGAATGATCCCAACGGTCACCAAGGTTTGGTTAATTAGTTTTAACCCATTTATTCTCAGAACTACTCTTTTTAGTAAATGTCTTAATATTCATTTGTATGGTTATAATAGGATATAATAACAACAATATAAATTAAAATATTTTTTGTGGCACCATTTTGAAATAATGACGTGCCCAGTTAATGGGGTGGTGGGATAGAGAGGGTAGAGGTTATTAATGAATTTTAAAGGTGTATAAAATATTATAAAAATCAATTTTATTAAAATTAGTGTTTAAATACTACTACAAAATGATTATTTACTATTACAATTTAACTTTGGTCATATTGAGTAGGAAAATTACAATATTATGCTTCATTAGCAGTCTTTCAGCAAGAATGAAACATCTCCGAACATGTACATGACATCCAACATTGCATTTCTTGCATTTCATTGTTGTATTTTTATGACACTCCCCACATCGAATTTTCGTCATGCTCTTTACAATCAAATGATTGAGCCCATCAAGTCGTATGTCATCACACACTCGATTTTTCAAACGTTTTGGTGATGGTCCTGGAGCTACTCTTATGCTGTCTGTACTAGGATAGATAGGTTTGTACAATGAATCGAGTGAAGCCTTGTATATCTAGTTTATCTTCCTTTCCTTTGGATGTCAAACGATACAACTGCCATGCGTTGTTCACAGAGGCATTGAGAGGAAACATGATCATCTGCCAATACCACTTCTTCATGCGTACATTTACTCGATAAGTCGAGATGTTTTGGTCGATTCTGTCTACTGCTGTCATATAACAATTAAAGTTGATAATACAGGCAGGCTGCTCGATTTGAATTATTTTCTTTTCTTTGTGGCTCAAACTCCTTGCTTTACCAGTTGGTTTAGCCCCTCGAAGAGTAGAAGCAACCGTTACAATATTGTTGTCATGGTATCTTATCACAGTTATTCCACTATCTGTATCTGTCAGCTGGGAATAAGAACCTCATACTTTTTTCTTCAGGGTAGATGCTTCTTCCAAAGATGCTTTCTCAATTCTATTTGAACGAATAGTGCCAGTGCAGTAGTGGCCTTTACTCTTTAGTTCCTCTAGTAGACAAACAGAAGTAAATAAATTATATGTATATGCTGTACTGTCCATGTGGAAGTTTGTCAACTAAGTCAATAACAACAGATCCTCCAACTCCTAGTTCGGGATGTGTATTCCCTGTAGATGTACCTTGATAGGGCTCCCCTTGAACTAAATAGCCATGGTGACTACAAAGACACCACACTTTGTAGCCAAAACGAATTGGTTTACCATGGATGTGTTGTTTTGCACCATGACGACCGTATATGGCACCATTGCTTCATCAATTGATACATTTGCATCTTTGGGGAAAGCATGTAACCACCTCTTATTTAATAACAACCAGAGCGGACGAACTTTACCAAATTTGTCATTCTCATCTAGTGTTAAATTATCACATACATGTAGATATTTCAAAATGTCTTCAAAAGTATTTTTTGACATTGCTTTTGAGACTGCTTCATTATGAGTATCACTTGAAATTTCCCAATACATTCGAGACCTTGGTACACTGCAATATCCACTCAACAAGAGGATTCCTAAAAACACTTTGATTTCATTGATAGTTACCTTGAATTTTATATTAACTTTCTGAAAAGCATAGTTGTTTGAACAATTAACTATGAGTTATAGTACTTCATTGTTAAAAAACATTTCAAAAATCTCTACAGGACTATAATTATTTTGAAGCCATTTAGGCTGTTCCCAAGTTGGTTCTGGTGCTAAAGGCAAGTCCATATCTTGCCACTTTCGGCAAGGAGTTATAGTTTTTATTCTATTAGACTTATTTTCACTATCTGGTGTGTTAACATTTTCTAAGTATTCTTCTGGAAGATCTTCTTCACCCATTATTGTTCTAAAAATGCCTGTGTCTTGAAGGTGCTTGGAGTGCAACTCTGCTGTAGCACAAAGTTGATTACCACTGAGATGATTGATGTCTGGGTTGATAAAATCTTCATCTTCACTGTCTTCATCACTAAGTAAGGGGTTTTCAGGAGGACCTATGAAGACCTTTGCCTGTAATATGTTCTCATCACTATCCAAAATTGAAATTATTTCATCTAAAGTTAACCTGAAATCCAAAAAACTAAAAGATAAAAACCTAGTAACCAACTCCTTATTCATTCCCACCGCCCCTATATTGGAGCATCAATGTATTTGTTACTATTTACAGAGTAACATTTTATTTATTGGTTATATTACTTGTTTAGTATAATTTACAATTGAATGAAAATTAAAGAAGCCTCTGGAGGACCAGTGTTACGAACACGGATAAATGAACTGTATGGTGGAAAGGAAATTGATAGAGGCAACTCACCTTCACTTTATGTGGTATAACTGGCAGTGTCCTGGCGCAGTCTTCTTCAACAACACACACGAATAAAAATCTAGACCACTTCCGGGTGAAGGGTTTACGGAACCTTATCACTTTTGTCTTGATCGAGTCTCCGTGCACGGCACAAATTAATCAACACACTAAAAACTCCACGCCAGCGACACTTGGCGGGAAAACAATAAACATATAGTGGTCCAGGTATGGTCTTGTTGCCTCCAAGAGTGGGGAAGGTTAATGTAAGATATGAAAAAAACCAAACAAACAGAACTAAACCTCAACAATAACAATCAAAAACTCACAAACCAAAAACAAAAACAAAACAGTTCAATGTCGAGGCATAGAGAATCTAGATAAAAGGAGCACTATTCAAAGATATAACATAGAGGAATGAAAATGAAGTATAGGATTAGTAATATTCGTCAAACAATAGAAAACTATACAAACATTACTATTAAGCACAATAAATCAACTAATAATAAAGTGGAAACAAACAATAAATAAATATAATAGTAAAAAATACAGTGACAATAGACTTACGTTTTCTTTGTTGACATGATGTCCTCAATAATCGGTTTCAAAATTTCAACACTTTTTAAATAATTTTTTTATGATGAAATAACTGCTACCAACAGTTTGAACTATCGCCAACCTAATAATTCAAAGTGAGAAATTTCCTGAACAACCAAATAGATGGATAGAAAAAAAAAGTTCACCGCCCCAATACTGGGAATAAATGGGTAAAGTTAGGTTAAGACTAACGCCTGCTTCACAACTTCATAGTAACTACCATCATATCATGTAGTTGTGGGTACGATGTATCCTATAGTGTACCTTGAGTAAAGTTCTGTGCCACCAGAGCGACTAACAGACTTTACATAAGGCGACCGGATCCTGGATGTAACGTCTTTCCCGGCCATATATACAATAGGATAGAAAATATAAGCGAAAGGGAAAATTTTCACATTTTTAGGACTTGCCAGGAATCGAACCAGGCACTCTTGGAGAATTCAGTAAGCAGACATGCTACAGACAGAGCTAAGACGTTGAACGAATAGGGTAGTGCCTGCTGCAGGCCTCTGAAATACGTGTCCCTGCACAGTGCGAGTAGTAAAATACTAGGAACAAAACTAAATGTTTATTCCGACTAGCGTATTTAGATGTAGGTACACGTTAATTTGTGTACTATCGAGAATATAAATTTAATCAAAGATAAAGTCACAGTAGCGTGGATCTTGAAGTAATTCGGTTAGAAAATTACTAAGACTTTTGAGTTTTCTGGTATTTTGCATCTTGGTAGGGGAATTTAATATAGGTGGGAATTTTGGAAAATATAGCAATTTTAAATTTCTCAGTCCATTCCAGCAACACCGACCTGGTAAGACAAATATAGCAAGTAGGAATGTGTTGGTCCATTCCAGCAACATCAACCAGGTAAGACAAATATAGCAAGTAGGAATGTGTTGGTCCATTCCAGCAACACCGACCTGGTAAGACAAATATAGCAAGTAGGAATGTGTTGGTCCATTCCAGCAACATCGACCAGGTAAGACAAATATATCAGGTAGGAATGTGTTGGTCCATTCCAGCAACACTGACCTGGTAGGACAAATATAGCAAGTAGGAATGTGTTGGTCCATTCCAGCAACATCGACCAGGTAAGACAAATATAGCAAGTAGGAATGTGTTGGTCCATTCCAGCAACACTGACCTGGTAAGACAAATATAGCAAGTAGGAATGTGTTGGTCCATTCCAGCAACATCGACCAGGTAAGACAAATATAGCAAGTAGGAATGTGTTGGTCCATTCCAGCAACATCGACCAGGTAAGACAAATATAGCAAGTAGGAATGTTTTGGTCCATTCCAGCAACACCAACCAGGTAAGACAAATATAGCAAGTAGGAATGTGTTGGTCCATTCCAGCAACACCGACCAGGTAAGGAAAGCCGGCATAAGTTTATCTATGTGCGTTTATGTATGCTTCCACAAAATGAGATCAAAACAAATTATAGGGTATAAAAAGACCCGATCTATATATAGTTAAAATTGATGTAATTTACTCACTTTTAAACTACTTACGCATTCAAAATTATTTTTATTTAACAATATAAATACTTCAATGTGTACATCTCATAATAATATCTAGTTATACTAAATTTCAACCCCATACATTAATTACTTTATTTTAACAATGGAATGCAAGATTTATATAAAAAAACAGGTTGACCTCTTAAAACTCTTGAACTTTAATGATTGAATTTATTGATTCACTGTTTATAGTTTATATTTATACAATTTTTAAAATTTGGCAATGAAACTTAAATTGTCGAATGACTAGAATAACATATTATTTAAAAGTTATTTTATAGTTTTAGTATCATTTTCAACAAAATATAGACGAACATGATGATAAGGTCTCCTGACCAATAAAAAAAAGTTTAAATTAATGTTTTAAAATTGTGCTTTTGTTTAAATTCAACGATGCTGTACGAGAAAATTTGTATTTATGAGATTAAAGTAAGAGGTTAAAACCTAGATCCAGTCGTCCTCTATCAAATAAACTAAAGTTTTGTTTTGATAGTGTGACGATAGACAACTTTAAGATAATGTGGTATTGTTTTATAGGGTTTTATGTAAGCTGTCACATTAAAAAAAATCAAATATAGAATTTAAACTTTACAATGGGTAAGAATTTCCTCCATAATTGTGGTGAAAACGATAAAAAAAAATATCAAACCACTTCATAAATAATTCGAGATATCTAAGCGTCTCAAAGCTTCTCGGTGCTCTCTCATAAAAAAAACAAAACATAATTGATGTTACCTGCTTTGTGTGCTACATCAAAAGGGACCTTGAACTATTTCAAGTTGGCGTTGGGCCGCGTTGGCTAATAGCCTGCGACTATGTGACTTCTAGCGTAGCCTAGGTCAGAAAGGAGTAATATGATGTATAGTCATAGCACCGCGTCTTACTACCCGTTCAGGTTATACGTTTATGTAATAGTAACACTGTGGGTGACCTGGTGGTTTAAGGGTAAGTTATCAGACTTCTGTGCTGGGGGTCCGGGGTTCAATCCTTATTTCCGGCACAGCTTTATCTGATTGTCAAACCCTTCCTTCACCTCTGACAAGACATCTTGTGAATGTGGGGAATGCCAGGCCTCCACCGTGGTTCGGATCTCACGTTAAGCTGTAGGTCCTTCATTTCATCTCACAATCACCCTACCATTACACAGTAGCGTAAAGTGTGTACAATCCGAACGGTTAATAAGACACGGTGCTAATAATAATTATAACTATAATAATAGTAACGCTAATTGGTTAATAAGACGTGGATATATTTATAACTATAACAATAATAATAGTAACGCTAATGGGTTAATGTTGAGAAAGGTTGGATTTAGAGGAAGCGTAGCCAAATTTACGTGGAGAGAGAGAGTGGGAAATCATTTAGGGAAAACCTCCCTCGGTACAACCGACTGGGATCGAACTCTGATCTTCTCATCATCGACAGTCTAGTATGGATGAGAGTGATGCGTTAGACCATGCGGCCAACGAGGTGGGTCAGTTAATTACTGTTTTAGTTCTTTAGTAGTCTACTATTAAACATGAAGACTTCACTAAGACTGATACTTTACCTGCATATCTTTCAAAAACACCCCCCCCCCTCCCCAACCCTCACTCCCAGGCCCCGATGGAGCCCAAGTGCATATTAGAATAACCAAGATATAATGAGTACTCGCAGTATGACATTGTGGGGGTATGACGTCAGAGTCTACAATGTATTCTTATGGAGAAAATGAAATTTAAAAAATTAATAAAGTCCATTTGTACTATTAAATAAAGTATAAATCAACCATTTATGAAAGAAATAAAGAATAGCTTTAACTTCAAAAAAAAATAAGAGGAAAGTTTTGTAAAATTGTACAACTCTTAATAAACTCTGATAAAAGATCGTAAGCTTTGGCGGGAATTCAAATTAAAGAAACCTTAAAAACTAACGTTTAGGCATTATAAAGTGACTATTTATATTACCTAAACATTAGCTATTATTAGATATATTATTTACTAATATAATATTAGTTTTATATATATATATATAATATATTTAAATATATAACTATATGTTAAATATATATATATACCTATATTTTATATATACCAATATTATATATATATGATATATATACCTATATTATGTATATATAATATATATATCATATAATAAATATTTTATGATATGATTGTATTTATATTATATAATTTTTTATGATAAAATGATATATATTATATAATTTTTAATAACATTGATAGCTTTTATTTTTTATTAAAAAATTATTAAAAATAAGCACACTTAGAACATTATGAAAAAATATCTGCTTCGGTGGCCGCATGGCCTTAGGCATCTCTCTCGCTATAAACTAGAATGTCGATGACAGGAAGATTTGGGTTGAGTTAGAATCCTAGTTGGGTGTACAGAGGGTGGTTTTCCACTCTCTCCACCCAAATGCGGGTACACTTACTCTAAATTCATCCCTAACTCATTATCCTAATTAGTACATGTGTGTATAACCTTAACAGGTGGTAAGATGTGGTGCTAAATATATTTTTGCTTATTAATTAAATCTAAAGATTTATTATATTATTTTGGTCCACTCATTATTCACAGAGTAGCTTAATTTTTTACGAAATATTTAGAAAATCAGTTAGAATTTGCTGAAGCATCAAAGAAAAATAGCTCATAAAAAATTTAAAGATAAATATAAAATAACACATAAATAAATAAAATTAAGTTGCAGATCAATATTATCAGTAAGATGGAAAGTCAACTTTCATAACGGAAGTCCCCCTCCCCTCACCCCTATCCCACCCCTGCCTCTGTCTCGCGTGTTCCATGGATGAAGGATTCCCCCCTTCCCCTCCCGCGGCGTGGATTCGCGGCTGCGTATAGGTGGGGGAGAAGTAGGCGGGTCATTAGAGAAAGGCTGGTATGATTGATCGAGATAAAGAATCTTGTTATAATGAGGTTATGATTTCCCATGAACCAAAAAGGGTTAACCTTTAATCCTAGTGTTATGATTCAGGCTTCTCTAAACCCGAGTTGAGAAAAAGGTCCTTCTTTCCGGGGGTGACAAATGAAGAATGTTTTCCTGGCAGCTTAGTCCCCTCTTGTTCTTTCCCTACTCGGTGGGTGACAAGTGAAAAATGTTTTCCTGTGAATTAGTCGCTCGGCTCTGATCCCCTAACCGTGAGAGCGCTTTAACTCAGGAAGTTAACATCTGTTTCGCTTTTGAACGTCTCAGGAAGTTAACATCTGTGTCTCAGAGGTCTGTGAGAATTTTACAAGAGGGGGGAACTTTAGTAAATGACTCGAGGGAGGAGCCAAGTGAGTTCAAACCCTTTTTTCGCGCCGCCTCCTGGAGAGGGGAGTAGTTTTCTTCTATATATTGAGTTACCCCTTTAAGTAGAATCCATTATCTTTTAAATCTTTATATTCTAAACAACATAATCAAGAATGTCTAGTGAATATTCAGCAGCGCTTTTGTCAGCAATCGGTTCGAGTGAGATAGTGTCAAGGAAGCTGACAGATTTAGAGATAGGTCATGGTTATTATATCACTAATATAAAAGGTGTGACGACTAGATACGGGCGCAGAGTTCTTGCCTTGTTGGAGAACAAATATAACGTGTGGTTACCGGCTCGATTTTCTCTACTTACCGACGCCCAGCTGAAGGAGCTCTCCAAAGCCGACTTACTACTAGTGTACCAGGGCATTTCCAAAAACAGCAAGACGGCACTGATAAACTTCGAAGGTATGTTTATTACAACCATTTCTAGGATTAATCAAATCAATCGAAATATGTTTTTTTCAGTTAGGATGTACAGAGTATGGGTTTTTTCAACTCTCCCTCTACGCAAATGCGGGTTCACTTCCTCTAATTTCTGTGATTTTACAAATGATAACACATATTTTCCAAAAAAACCTTCCTTCAGGATAACTTGTGAATGTGGGAGGGGAATGCCAGACCTCCACCGTGGTTCGTATTCCACGTTAAACTGTAGATCTTTCTTTTCATCTCACCATTAATCGAAAGATGTATTTTTTCAACTCTACACGAATGTGGGTTCACGTCCTCTAATTTCTGTGATTTTACAAATAATAACACATATTTTCCCAAAAAACCCTTCCTTCAGGATATCTTGTGAATGTGAGGGAATTCCAGACCTCCACCGTGGTTCGGATTCCACGTTAAACTATAGATCTTTCTTTTCATCTCACCATTAATCGAAAGATGTATTTTTTCAACTCTACACGAATGTGGGTTCACTTCCTCTAATTTCTGTGATTTTACAAATAATAACACATATTTTCCCAAAAAACCCTTCCTTCAGGATATCTTGTGAATGTGAGGGAATGCCAGACCTCCACCGTGGTTCGGATTCCACGTTAAACTGTAGATCTTTCTTTTCATCTCACCATTAATCGAAAGATGTATTTTTTCAACTCTACACGAATGTGGGTTCACTTCCTCTAATTTCTGTGATTTTACAAATAATAACACATATTTTCCCAAAAAACCCTTCCTTCAGGATAACTTGTGAATGTGGGGGAATGCCAGACCTCCACCGTGGCTCGTATTCCACGTTAAACTGTAGATCCTTCTTTTCATCTCACCATTACACATTAGCGTATAAACCGAACGGGTAGTAAGATAATACATAATAGTCTACTCTTCCTCATTGATTTGTTCAAATCTCAGTCATGCTGAATGATGATGCTAAACATTTAAAAAAGTATTTTCAACAAAATAGTCTACTCATTTTCATTGATTCGTTCAAATCTCAGTCAGGCTGAATGATAGCGCTAAACAATCTTACTATCCGTTCGAGTTATACGCTTATGAACTAATTACGCTAATATTTTTAGATATAAGAAAAGGGTTATATTTATAAGAAGTGTACTCGCTTTAGCATGAAGTAGAATCGTATCTCATTGATTCGTTCAAATCTCAGTCAGGCTGAATGATAGCGTTAAACATTATCAATGTTAGCATTAAAAAAATGTATTTTAGAGTCATACATTTAATATGATTTCAGTTAATCTAATTAGAGGTATTCAGTTCCTAGCATCACGTCTTACTACCCGTTCGAGTTATACGCTTATGAACTAATTACGCTAATATTTTTAGATATAAGAAAAGGGTTATATTTATAAGAAGTGTACTCGCTTTTGCATGAAGTAGAATCGTATCTCATTGATTCGTTCAAATCTCAGTCAGGCTGAATGATAGCGCTAAACATTATCAATGTTAGCATTTATGAACTAATTACGCTAATATTTTTAGATATAAGAAAAGGGTTATATTTATAGGGGACAACTCGCTCTTACCTTTAAATGCGTATATATCCTGAATTAAACACACACGCACACACACACACACACGCACGCACACACACACACACACACACATTAGCTTCAATGTTTGTATATCATGGCTTCATGAACGGCTAACTAGACGTACCTGTTTGTTTTTATAGCTGTCTCAGAGCCGCTCGAAGAGATCATAGAGCAAGTTGACCCGAAATGAAGAAGATAATACTGAGGGGAGAGTAGGGCCTTTTTAGAGCATAGTGCACCCAAACATGGCAGAACCACCGACAAAACGATTGCGTTTGTCACTTCCTATCATTGTATCTCGGCAAACTAATGGGAATAGGGTGTATACTCTCGCGGATCTAGACGCTAATGAACAACTTTTAATTAGATACTTGAAACATGACGTTGCACTTCGTGAAGGGAAGTTGTATAATGGTTACATTGAGCATATACCTGGTCGAATTAAGACCTCGAGCGTACTGATATCGGACCATGACAATATAGACGTACAGATCCAAAGACTTTTGACCTTATCACGAAACTTAGGTACAGGATTTACTCAGTTTAGGCTTTACCTGGAGCCGCTAGGACTATCTATTAAACTTATTGAACAAGCATACGCTCGACGTATAAAGACATACTCAATCAGTAACGAGTTACCCTATAAGGATCCCGTACAGTTTCTCGTTGCGTGCGGAGATATTTATGTAAAGACTGTAGAAAAAGAATCAAACGCGAACGGCCTGATAAAGGTAAATTGTAGCCTCATTTGCGAGTTTAAGCATCCTACCGATGATAGAATTGAAAAGGGTTATTTCAATTCTTCTCAATACAATATATTTAACCTAATAAACTTGGAGGAGATATACGAGAATAACGTGGTCTTCCCACTCCTTGCTCAGATTGAGGGCTTCGTTTCTAGAGACTCAGGGTGGATATACAACGGCACGTTGGAAATGAGAGTAAATTTCTCGAAAAACTCGGCTTTCTCGATCGGCGCCCACATTAAAATCCCTGAAACTATAGCCAGACGTAGAGCGCTGATAAATGTTCAAGCTGAAGAAGGACTTTGCTTCCCTGTATCCGTATTGGCGTGCCTCTTTGAGCCGACAGGGGGAGCTCAGCGTTTATCGTCTTATCCTAATTTTCGTAACGAGTTGAATCTAGATGGGATCCCGCTTCCATTCGAAATTAGATATATTGAACGCTTCGAAAGGCTTAACGATATATCTGTTAATGTGTACACTGCAAAACACGAAGGTAGTGATTCTTATGTGGACACTGCAGACAACTCTAAAAAGTTAGTGATCGTTCCCGTGCATGTCAGTGCTAAAGAGTGTGCTAGACATGTTCATTTATTCATGATAAAAGTACATGGGACGGAAAATTATCATTTCAGCGCAATCAAAAATCTGTCACGGTTAATAAACCCTCAACTAGCACCCTTGTCTGACAGAAGACGTAGGTATTTTTGTGACCGTTGTTTGAGCTCTTTTCTGACTGAAAATAAACTTGTAAAACATAAAGAAACGTGTAAAAAATTTGGAGCGGTAAGGAGTACATTCCCTCAAGGGGAAAATAAATTCCTGGCGTTCTCACAGTATAAACAACAGGAGAAAACAGGATTTATCGTGTACGCTGACTTGGAGAGTTTACTCGTGCCTATAGAAACGTGTGATCCTGACACGAAATTTTCTTATACTGAGAATGTACAGAGTCATGTAGCGTATTCTGTAGGCATGTACACTAAATGCATTTTTGATGATAATCTCTCGGAGTACCGATACTTCACGGGAAAAGATTGTACAGACCAATTTGTTGAAGCTCTCGTAGATACGGCAAAGCGCGTACTAGATTGTTATAGTACTGTAGTTCCAATGACGCCGCTAACACCTGCTCAAAGAGATGCTCACAATACGGCCACTCATTGTCAGATTTGTGAAAAACCCTACGCGAATGATGATATCCGCGTTATGGATCATTGTCACTTGACAGGACCTTATCGTGGTAGCAGTCACGCAGGGTGTAATATTAATTACAAGAACCCTAGTCATCTGAGCGTGGTTATTCATAACGCGCGTTGCTACGATAATTTTTTCCTTCTCGAATCACTTGTTGAACGTAGAGAAACTGATCCGTTCACAGGGGAGAGCGTTGATGTCAATCCAGGGAAAGTTAAGGTTATTGGTGAGACAATGGGAAGATTCAAAGTAATCATGAAGTATATTCGGCACGTGTTTCGAGGGATCACAATTAAAATTATAGATAGTTTCAGCTTTCTATGTACCTCCCTAGAGAAATGCGTATCTTACCTCGAACCTGAGCAGCTTAAAATCACTCGTAAGTGTCATCCTGATGATGAACGTTTCAAACTAGTCACTCGTAAAGGGGTGTTCCCCTATGACTATATAGATTCATTTGAGCGGCTGAACGAGACTCAGTTACCGAGCAAAGATAAATTTTATAACGCGCTCACGGATAGTCATATCTCTCAGGAAGACTATGATCACGCCTGTGAGGTTTGGCGGCTATTCGAATGTAAGAATCTTTGGGATTACTCGAACCTCTACCTTCATACCGACGTAACACTACTGGCCGACGTCTTTGAGAACTTTCGTGATCTTTGTATGAATACGTATAGGCTCGATCCCGGATGGTCTCTTACGGCCCCCAGTCTCGCGTACCATGCTCTATTGAGAATAACCCAGGTACGTCTCGAATTAATAGATGACGTAGATATACATCAATTCATTGAGGGAGCTATTCGAGGAGGGATATGTTTCGTAGCTAATCGTCATTCTGTAGCTAATAATCGTTATATGAGTTCATTTGACCGTTCCAAACCAGAGTCTTACCTCGTTTATCTAGACGTGAATGGACTCTATTCATTTAGCATGTTGAGCTCATTACCCTATGGAGGGTTCAGATGGCTTGAAGATGATGAAATTGAACGTTTGGACGTGCTAAACGTGGAGGACGATGCGGATACGGGCTATATCTTGCAGGTAGATCTTGAATATCCGCAAGATGTACATGACGCTCATTCTGACTTGCCGTTCTGTCCTGAGAAAGGGATTCCACCCGTAGGGAAACACGAGAAATTGTTAACGACTCTAGCTGATAAGACTAGGTACGTCATTCACTATCGTCATCTAAAGTTATGTTTAGTGAATGGGTTGAAACTGACGAGAGTCCACCGTGTTCTCAGTTTCAAACAATCTCCGTGGATGGCCCCGTATATCAAGCTGAACGCGGAAATGAGGAGCAAAGCGAGCAATCAGTTTGTAAACATGTTTTTTTCAAATTGATGAACAATGCCGCATTCGGCCGCCTTATATCTAACAAGAGGGCCTACCGTACGGTAAAAATAACTACCAGGTGGGAAGGTAAATTTGGAGCTGGTAACCTTATAGCCAGTCCAAACTTTAAAAACCGTATGATTGTATCAGAAAACCTGGTCATCATTGAGATGGAACCGCAGGAGATTTACTTCGATATGCCAATTTATGCGGGATTCGCCATTTTGGAAATCTCGAAAGTGGTCAAGTATGGTCTACATTACCAGGTCATGGTTCCTGCCTTCCCACCAGGTACGTTAAAACTCCAATACACTGACACAGACTCGCTTCTCTACTATATGAATGTCGAGGACGCCTACCAACGATTTATCCCGTTAGCTAATGACTACCTGGACACCTCCACTTACGGACAAGACAATGTTTACGGCATGCCTGCAGTAAATAAAGGGGTGCTCGGTAAACTAAAAGACGAGACTCGAGGTCAGATCATCACTGAGTTCATAGGTTTACGCCCTAAACTCTATTCATTTGCAGTGCAAGGGGGTGGTGAGATGCTCAAGGCTAAAGGTGTCAAGAGTAGCGCGTTAAGAACGCTCTCTTTAGAGGACTATCGTAATTGTTTAACTAATGAAACGGTAGTCATGAGAGAAGCTCGTTCAAGAAGAGCTGTAGGATTCAAACTTTACACGCAAAAATTTAATCGGGTTGCACTACGCTCTATCGATGACAAACGATACGTGTTACCTGGATCAGTCAGAACTCTACCTTGGGGTCATTACTCTATAAGCGAGCAACCAACTACTTCCTTCCAAGAGACGCTGATTGAAGTTGGACCATCATGTGCGTATGTCAGTGGGTGATCTACAAGTGAACAGGCATCTACTAACCCTCATGTCAATGTTAGTGCTCTTTTTTTAAAAAAGACTTGAGAAAAATAAACTAATTTAGTGCATATCTGTTTAAAAAGAGTTTTCAGTATGTGTAGTCACTAGAAAAAAATGTTAGTGCTTTTAAAAAAGACTTGAAAAAAAATATGCTAATTTAGTATGTATCTGTTTAATGTCACTAGAAAAAAAATGTTAGTGCTTTTAAAAAAGACTTGAGAAAAAAATATGCTAATTTAGTATGTATCTGTTTAAATAGAGTTTTCAGTGTGCGTATGTTTTGATTAATGTCACTAGAAAAAGACTTGGGAAAAAAGCAGGCGTATGTTTTGATTAATGTCACTAAAACAAATGTTAGTGCTTTAAAAAAAGACTTGAGAAAAATATTCATGTTCTGTAACTTGACTGAAGAAAAAAATATACTAATTTAGTGCATATCTGTTTAAAAAATGTTTATCATTATATTCATTAAATAGAGTTTTCTGTGTATGTATGTTTTGATTAATACAAAAGTGAATAATTAATGTCACTATACCTTTATCATTAGAAAAATGTTAGTGCTTTTAAAAAAGACTTGAGAAAAAAATATTCATGTTCTGTAACTTGACTGAAGAAAAAATATACTAATTTAGTGTGTATCTGTTTAAAAAAAATGTTTATCATTATATTCATTAAATAGAGTTTTCTGTGTGTGTGCGTGTATGTGAGCGTGCGTACGTGTATTGTTTTTTTACCTGCCCTCTCCAGGATTACAACTCGGACCTCTCAGAGAACATAAGGTGACAGTTGGGATTAGAACCTAGGTCTCTCAAGAGTACAGACTGGTACAATAACCAGCTTCAGTCAGGGTTACAACCTGAACCTCTCAGAGGCCAGTCTGGTACAATAAAAGTCGGGATTAGAACCTAGGCCTCTCAGAGACTAGTCTAGTACAATAATGCAAGGTGACAGTTGAGATTAGAACCTAGGTCTCTCAAGAGTACAGACTGGTACAATAACCAGCTACAGTCAGGGTTACAACCTGGACCTCTCAGAGACCAATCTGGTACAATAACAGTTGGGTTTAGAACCTGGGCCTCTCAGAGAGCAGTCTGGCGCAATAAAACGAGGTAGCTAGTTACAGTCAGGGTTACAACCTCGCACCTCTTAGAGTACAGTTTGTTACAGTTGGGTTTAGAACCTGGGCCTCTCAGAGGATAATCTGGCTCAATAAAACGAGGTAGCCAGTTACAGTCAGGGTTACAACCTCGGACCTCTTAGAGTACAGTTTGTTACAATAATACAAGGTAGCCAGTTACAGTCGGGTTTAGAACCTGGGCCTCTCAGAGACCAGTCTGACACAATAAAACGAGGTAGCCAGTTACAGTCGAGTTTAGAACCTGAGCCTCTCAGAGACCAGTCTGGCACAATAAAACGAGGTAGCCAGTTACAGTCTGGGTTACAACCTCGGACCTCTTAGAGTACAGTTTGTTACAATAATACGAGGTAGTCAGTTACAGTCGGGTTTAGAACCTGGGCCTCTCAGAGACCAGTCTGACACAATAAAACGAGGTAGCCAGTTACAGTCGGGTTTAGAACCTGAGCCTCTCAGAGACCAGTCTGGCACAATAAAACGAGGTAGCCAGTTACAGTCTGGGTTACAACCTCGGACCTCTTAGAGTACAGTTTGTTACAATAATACGAGGTAGCCAGTTACAGTCGGGTTTAGAACCTGGGCCTCTCAGAGACCAGTCTGACACAATAAAACGAGGTAGCCAGTTACAGTCTGGGTTGCAACCTCGGACCTCTTAGAGTACAGTTTGTTACAATAATACGAGGTAGCCAGTTACAGTCGGGTTTAGAACCTGGGCCTCTCATAGGATAGTCTGACACAATAAAACGAGGTAGCCAGTTACAGTCAGGGTTACAACCTAGGACCTCTTAGAGTACAGTTTGTTACAATAATACGAGGTAGCCAGTTACAGTCGGGTTTAGAACCTGGGCCTCTCCGAGGATAGTCTGACACAATAAAACGAGGTAGCCAGTTACAGTCAGGGTTACAACCTCGGACCTCTTAGAGTACAGTTTGTTACAATAATACGAGGTAGCCAGTTACAGTCGGGTTTAGAACCTTGGCGGATTAGAACCTAGGCCAGGGTTACAACCTCGGACCTCTTAGAGTACAGTTTGTTACAATAATACGAGGTAGCCAGTTACAGTCGGGTTTAGAACCTGGGCCTCTCAGAGACCAGTCAGACACAATAAAACGAGGTAGCCAGTTACAGTCTGGGTTACAACCTCGGACCTCTTAGAGTACAGTTTGTTACAATAATACGAGGTAGACAGTTACAGTCGGGTTTAGAACCTGGGCCTCTCAGAGGATAGTCTAGCACAATAAAACGAGGTAGCCAGTTACAGTCAGGGTTACAACCTCGGACCTCTTAGAGTACAGTTTGTTACAATAATACGAGGTAGCCAGTTACAGTCGGGTTTAGAACATGGGGAGCCTCCCAGAGACCAGTCTGGCACAATAAAACGAGGTAGCTAGTTACAGTCAGGGTTACAACCTCGCACCTCTTAGAGTACAGTTTGTTACAGTCGGGTTTAGAACCTGGGCCTCTCAGAGACCAGTCTGGTACAGTCAGGGTTACGACCCCGGACCTCTTACAGTACAGTTTACTACAATAATACGGGGCTAGTCAGTTACAGTCTGGATTAGAACCTGAGCCTCTCAGAGTACAGTTTGCTACAATAATACGAGGTAGCCAGTTACAGTCTGGATTAGAACCTGAGCCTCTCAGAGTACAGTCTGGTACAATAACCAGCCACAGTCAGGGTTACAACCCTGGACCTCTCAGAAAACAGTCTGGTACAATAACCCGGGCCTCCCAGAGTACAGTCTGGTACAATGAGATAAGGTGACATTCGGGATTAGAAGCTGAGCCTCCCAGAGTACAGTCTGGTACAATAACCTGGACCTCTCAGAGAACGGTCAGGATTAGAAGCTGAGCCTCACAGAGTACAGTCTGGTACAATAACCTGGACCTCTCAGAGTACAGTCCGCTACAATAACCTGAACCTCTCGGAGAACAGTCTGGTACAATAACCCGGACCTCTCAGAGTACAGTCCGCTACAATAACCCGGACCTCCCAGAGTACAGTCTGGTACAATAACCTTGACTTCACCGAGTACAGTCTGATACAATAATCTGGACCTCTCAGAGAATGGTCAGGATTAGAACCTGACCCTCTCGGAGTACAGTCTGGTACAATAACCTGGACCTCTCAGAGAATGATCAGGATTAGAAGCTGAGCCTCTCAGAGTACAGTTTGCTACAATAACATAAGGTAACAGTCGAGATTACAACATACCGCGAACTGGTCGACCGAACTGTTTAAAATACGTAACGTCGTCGAGACTAATCCCAGGACCTTCCTACTCGAAGATATGAAAGGTAATCCTATCACGGGAGGTTTCTACGGTAAGGAGCTTAGAAAGACTTCGTATCCGGATGTTTACCTCGTAGAGAAGATAATCAGACGTTCTGGAAATAGAGTATACGTCAAATGGTTAGGGTT
Source organism: Timema cristinae (assembly GCA_039000515.1). Taxonomy (NCBI): domain Eukaryota; kingdom Metazoa; phylum Arthropoda; class Insecta; order Phasmatodea; family Timematidae; genus Timema; species Timema cristinae. Next base: position 9,325,481 of record JBCFYV010000024.1, read on the forward strand.
CGACTCGTCTCACAATTCGTGGATCGAGGCGAAGGATATAGTGTAGAAGGAGGGGAGGGCGCGTTCTCCTCCTCCATCCCGAGCGTATTTAAGCGGACGCGAGGCGGGGAGACGTATCTCATTCAACATGTTTAGGCAGTTGGGTTACCGTCTGGAGGACATGAGCGATATTAAGATTTCGAACGGTGGTTTAGAATACCATATCGCGCGGACCGACAAAGGTTACAGCGAGTGCTGTGATTCTTCCGTGCACTGGTTCGGATGCCATAATCCCGGAATGTGGGAATCGAGTCAGTCTGTCGAACGCTGTTCTACTGCTTGCCCGGTCTACAATCTTAAGGAAGGAGACGACCTGCTAATTCTCCGGGAATCGAGTCGGTCCATCGAACGCGGTTCTACAGCTTTCCTTGAGGACGAGCCGCAAATTCTCCAGGAATCGAGTCAGTCCGGTGAACGTAGTTCTACAGTTTGGCCCGAGGAGGAGTCGCCGGAGGAGGAGGAAGAAAACGCTTTGTGCATCGAGTTGGACCGAATCGAGCGTGAGGAACTCGATCGGGTCAAGCACGTCTCTGAACTTGAAAAGTTTCGTACGTATAACGTTCGCCGCCTAGAAGGAGACGAAGAGATCAGTGAGGATGAGGACGAACCGAACATCATAACGCTAGACTATGTAGGCAAAGTGCATCTGCCGGGTAAAAACTTTGGTGCGCGCTACAGGAGCCGCTTTAACGCTTCACAGAGAGGACTGTTATATCTGGGTGAAGGCGAGTACGAACTGTTCAAGTGGTGAAGTGTTCTAACATGTTTAGACAAGACTTTAGAGAAAGATATTTTTTGTACGCATCAAGTGAAAGACTATGAGGGAAGTATGTATCATAATAATCTGGGTGAAGGCGAGTACGAACTGTTCAAGTGGTGAAGTGTTCTAACACGTTTAGACAAGACTTTAGAGAGAGATATTTTTTGTATGCATCAAGTGAAAGACTATGAGGGAAAGAGAATTTATATGTATGTATCATCATAATCTTAAGAATATACTCGCTAAATAAAAAAGTTGTACTATTTATTTAAGTCCTTGATCGTAGAAATAAAAGCTAAGGTCTATGTATGTTTCATTAGGAGCAAGAAAACATCATTTTAGATATGTATTTTTTCCAGCCTATTCGAGGGAAGGAGGGCTATACCAAAAAACCCCCGTCATCTCCTACTCTGAGAGAGAGGAGGAGAGGGAGATACAGAGAGATAGAAAGAGGGGAGAAGAGAGAGAGAGAGAGACAGAGAGACAGAGAGATAGAAAAGATCATTTTAGATATGTATTTTTCCAGCCTAGTCGAGGGAAGGAGGGCTATACCCGCCACCTCCTACTCTGAGAGAGAGAGAGAGAGAGGAGGAGGAGAGGGGGAGACAGAGAGATAGAAAGAGGGAAGGTGAGGAAGAGAGAGACAAAGAGATAGAAAGAGGAGAGAAAGAGAGAGACATTTCTCCCCCACCTATACGCAGCCGCGAATCCACGCCGCGGGAGGGGAAGGGGGGAATCCTTCATCCATGGAACACGCGAGACAACGGCGAGGGAGGGAAAGGGGTGAGGGGAGGGGGACTTCCGTTATGAAAGTTGACTTTCCATCTTACTATTATCATAAAGTTAAGCTTTGAAGTAAACAAAGCAAAAGCCAGTACACCTTCAAAATGGCGGTCAACCTTCTTTTTTCTTTCTTGTTTGTTTGGATATTAGCACCGCCATAAGACGGAACGGCTAGCGAGTACTCTTCTAGGAACGCATAGAGGTTACTCTAGTGCACATACACACAACATCATTGCTGAGGGAACTGCAGGTCTTATGGAGAAATGTTTTATCTTCGCGCTCTCTCAGTTAACTGTTGCCAACTCTCCTAGCTCTCAGTTATTTCGGGAGGTGGTGTACGATGGTAAGAAGGATCTACTATCCATCGTTGCGAAACCTGCCTTATATTTGAGGGGAGATTGACAACGCTGTTTCCATTAGTAACCGTACAATTCCCTCACCGAAGATATCCAGTGTAGATTCCATTTGATGGTCCCCCATCACCGAAACTTTGAGAAGCACTGCTTTAGGTAACTCAAGTGCATGGCTCTGAGCAGGCCGAATTCTTTGAAGATAGTTCACGACACATTATGGTTTCTCTATCCCCAGACGAACGCTGACAGGATTTATTTAATAGGGCGTACATAACCTATTTATCTAGTCAACGGCGGATCCAGGGCATGTTAATGAGATGGGGTGATTTGGTTTCCATCAGGCTCCTTCACGTATACATTTATTAATTTTAATTAATCAAAATTTTAATTTATAATAATTACATTGCTAGTTTTTAAAATAATTTTACTTAATAATAATAAAAATATAACTTGTTAGAAAAACCACCATTTTGATTAATAAATTTGTAAGTTTAATAAAAAAAGTCATTGTCACAATAAAATAAATAAATATGTACATGGGCCTAAAATTTTTGGTAGGTATTAATATACAAAACATGTATTTAAATACAAATAATTGGTTATCATACTAAACTTAGTAATATGTAACACCGCCCTTATCTTCCAAAAGAATAACGGTTGGTGCAAAACAAAACTAAGACTAAAAAAAAGGAAATAATAATTGCAGAGGAGCCGATAGGACAATCACAAAAGTAAATAGGCCGCACTCAGGTCTATTCATTTTCTGTTTCCCTGAACTCACTCTTCAACTATTTAGCAATATGGATATTTATATAGGGGGAGCGGAATTGTATCCACTCGGAATGGTATCCATTCTGATAGTTTTGTAATAAACTGCTTTTGTGAAAATCCTGAATTGTATCCACTGGAATTATATCCCCAAAAACTGGAATTGTATCCCCTCGGAATGGTATCCATTCCGATAGTTTTCAGGATTTTCACAAAAGCAGTTTATAACAAAACTATCGGAATGGATACCATTCCGAAGGGATACAATTCCAGTTTTGGGGGATATAATTCCAGTGGATACAATTCAGGATTTTCACAAAAAGCAGTTTATTACAAAACTATCGGAATGGATACCATTCCGAATGGATACAATTCAGTCCCTCTTTATATATACTATGGTTACCTGTGAAGGATATAAAATATGAATATTTGATGTAAAGTATGTCCGAAAATAGCATTTTATTTATTGATATTTAATAAAGAGAGTTTAAATATTGAACCGTAATAAATATTGATATATATATTTAATATGAATCTTACAACAAAAACAATAGTTGCGGGCAATTTGAATAACCCTGAATTGGTTAACAACCAATATAATGGAATATTATAAAAGATTACCCCTAACATGTAGTAAAGAATATTACCAAAATCAGTAAGTTACTAATATTTCTTTCTCATGACAATACAAAACTTTCATGCCAGAGAGGCTATAAGTTTCTAACATTGCTTTCTCATGACAATACAAGATTTTCATGCCACACAGGCTATAATTTACTAACATTTCTTTCTCATGACAATACAAAACTTTCATGCCGTACGGGCTATAAGTTACCAACATCGCAAAAAAAAAATGCATCTTGTAAAAATTTACAAACTTAGTATCACGCGAACCCAGATGGGGCTTCACGCCAAAGAAAACTAAAATGAAGATAAGCATTCATGACCATGACGTATCCAAAAGATTAAAGTAATAAGTGATATCACTACGTAATTATCTATAACGTTGTAAAGGTTTTAAATTTAAATATTAATTTGCCAATTTATTTCAAAATATAACAGCCAAAAAAGAATTGTGTACCTTCTAAAACATCCCGGACACCTATATGCGTCCAAGGATAAGATCCTAACAAGAGTAGTTCGTCCATCAGGACTACACCATTATATACAAAATTATTCTAGCTCAGAGGGGGGGAAGAGGGGTAAACAAAACAAAGGCAAACATAAAATAACGAGGAGAGGGATGGGATAGTCAGACGACGGTAGAACAATTGAGCGGCTAGTAGATAGTTCCATATAAAAAGTTTTAACACATAACCATCTTCTTGCGCATGCGCGCCACAATTTTCCCAACATGCCCCGCGATAATGCACAGTTCAGTCTTGCATGATTTTCACTCGCTTAGTTGGTCAGTTAAATTCATTGTGGCATGTTATTTTTGTGCGGGGAGTACATTAGTGAGGCTAAGCTGCTGAATGGGGAAACGGTGAGTTTACGCATTTTAATTCCAATAGAGTCCAGTCTTGCTTTTTATTCATTAACTGTTGTAACTTTTTGCTAATAAACGCTACAAATCTAACTTCTTACTGGGGAGTTTTAGATTTAAAAGCATGCATCATAGCAGGCCCAAATCAGCTCCCGGCTCACGCAAGGTATTGGAGTAAAAGTGAAAAAAAAAGACTTAAGACATGCCAGAAATGTGTGCAGGGTGGCACCATACAAACTGCTAGAAAACAAACTGCTCGACAAGCTATAAAAACATATTTGGAAGGTTGGGTGGGTCAAGTGGCCGACACGACTTGGACCAACTGCTAGACAAGTTCATGTATAGGAGTACACTGTGATAGACAACCAAGTGGTTGACACGAGAGGACAAATATGTAAAAAGACCAACTGCTAGACACCCAGAAACAACGTGGACCAAGTGATCGACACGAGCTGGACCATGTGATAGACAAGCTCCCATATAAGAGGACAAAGTAATAGGCAGCCAAGCAGCTGACACGAGAGGACCAATTGCTCGACAAAAAATAGATGAATTCAGTTAAGAATGGCTCAAGTGACAGACCAGTTATTTCAAAACTAAAAAGTTATAAACATGGTAGTAATAGTTTAAGTTACAGTTCTGGAATACTTTCTCCCATAAGGTTATTGATCCACGACATTAAATGGGTGGATCACTTTCTCCTCCAACCTAACCTTACCTAACCTTAACAGGTTTTTAATTACACAAGAGTAACTTATGTCCCTGTATTTGTCGTTCTACCCTTTGAAGCCCCCCTATTCCCTTGAGTATAAATTCCAGCCTCCCTCCTGTAATTTCCTCACAGACTTCATCCCCTTCTATTACCATTCCCGCCAATCACTCCTCACCCCTCCTCCCAGTCTCATATCCCCTGCCTTGATCTGCACAACTTCCAGTCCCCTTCCTGTACTCTTACCTCCTTTCAGACATATGACTTCCTGTATCCATCCTGAGCAAGAGGTAGTCTGATTTGATCATGACCGTGTTGATCCCATCCAGCTCCAATTTATCTTCTTACCACCTACCCCGCTTACCAGCCGGTCCTTAAACCTTGACAGATTGTATCTTGTATCTTAAACTATGTATCCATCATCTTACCACCCACTCCTTGATACCTGACGACTTGGATCTTGTACCTTAAACGACATGTCCTTCCTGCTTACCACCCATCCCTCAAAATATTCTGAAACTATTTGAAACGGTACTAAATAATTATGCATCATTCTCCACCCGACACCTTAAACGTCGAGACCATTCATCGGGGTTTGATCCAAGTCGGTGTACTGAAGGTGGATTTTCTTAAATGGTTTTCCACTTTCACTCCACAAAAAATCGTGTGCAGTTTCTATAAATTCAACCTTACTCACCCTTAAACACATTAGCTTAGTTAGTATATAGGCGTATAACGCGAACGGGTAGTAACTTTCTAGTAGGTATCCCGCGGTGCTAAAAATTAGAAATACGTTGCACTAAATATACAGGCTAGATATTAAAATAATTTCTTTTAAAAACAAAAAAAATCCTTTTTACTCTCATTTATTGCCGGTTACTAATTTTACATACTATTGATGAATGTAACTATCATCATCTAAAATAGCCTTATGTTTGATGGCAGTCCTTTTGTTTAAGACGCTCCAGCTTCTAGTCGTAGGGCCTATTTGTAAAGCGAAGTAAGCGTACAGTCCGGAGATTCTATTTAATCGAAAAAAAATAATTAAAAATATCAATTTTTTCACCAACTTTGGTCACCTTCTTCTAACTCATTCTTTAAAGAAGTTAAAATACATATGTGGTTCATTTCTTGGTTGCGGGAAAGAAGTTATAAGCTACGGGAAATGCCATACCCCGAATCCCCCAATAAACAAAAAGAGCCGTCATAATGTGATACAACATGTTTTACAAGACTCTTTCTCCAGATTCTGGCATCGTGAACACTGCCAGAGCACTCTGCTCAGACACTTGTGATTTTTTCAGGATCATCGCAGTTTACTTGTACGTTTATGCTAGGATAACCTTTTAGGTTTATATACTAATTTCCGAAGATGGTAGGCTTTTTAATTTCAATATGAGTACAGTATAAGGCACCAATGATTGTAGGCATGCAAAATTGTGTTTGCCATAAAAGGCTGACCTCATTCATCTATACTAATATTATAAAAAGGAAAGATTAGATTTTTTGTTTTTTTTTGTTTTTAATGGATATACTCAAAAACTACTCAACCGATTTTAAAACTTCTTTCACCAATATAAAGCTACATTATCAGCGAGTAACATGAGCCATTGTAGCCTGTCAATCAGACAGATTGGACAGCTAAAATTAAATATCAATATTTAATAATTTACGAAAGAAAGAAACAATATTAACAGTAATCTACCTCAAAATTTATTTTCTCTGACTAGATGCAGTCAAATAAAATTACGTATCTCCCTAAGTTGAAACACGTGGTTGCTCAAAAAAATTGTATTTTGATAAATACTGTAGCAGATATCACAGAAGAGGATTAATATTATCATATTTATGAATAAAATACTCTAACGCATGATCTCTGACATTGGATGATGTTGGATAAATTTACATACGCTAGCCATGCTGTCTACAAGAAAATATAATAAAGTACATCTATATCACAAAATTCTCATTAAAATAATAGCTGAGTCTAAATAACATAATCAAAACGAATATATTTAAATAGAAGATGCTTTAGTATCTACTCACCATTTCAAGATGTCCTTGGACTCATTTGCCACGTGGGGGGAAAATAAAAATTATTCAATGATGGCTGCCACACGTACTATTACAACTACATCTGGTGAAGAAAGGAAAAGTATGTTGGGATCGACACACTGACCCACTTCCCATCAGAGAAGCCTGGCGGCCGTCCAATGAATCATGCTTTCCTCCTTCCCCGCAAACAGCCTGTCTTGAGTTATTTCTCTTTCACCTTGCCTTAATCCGTCTTTCTCCTTATCTATATTCCTGAGTTTATTACCCTTTTGCTTTGTTCCGTTCGTATCAGATTTGGGACTATATATATAGGGCCACGCCCGGATTCCCATTATACCCATTCTACTGCAACCCAGCGTCGAAGCAGGAACTTCTACACCGTCACGTAAAGAAGAAGAGCCAACCATGGAGTATGGGTCATCAGATCCACCGCTACCCTGGCCAGGACGTCGAGCCAGGAATATTTAAGTATTATGAACTACGTCGACGAGTCCTTATGACTTGGGGTGTAGTTTGTTTAGATAACTAAACAATGTAGAGTGTTTCATTTATATTTTTTGTGGCGGAGGATATTTTTTGTTTTAATGTCTAATAGATAGTTTATTCATTTCAAGTCTTGTAGGCTACAAGATGGAAGTTTTCTGTTAATCGCTTAAATATCGTGTCCTGGAGTCAGAAGAGCAACTCTTCCCTTTTGACTTAGTGTAACAGTTGAAGTTACTATGTCTCTGTGTCCTTATGATACAGTTTTTACTTCATCAGCCATGGGCTGAGAAAATAGTAATGTCTTAGACTTGCAAAACTTCCACGAGTTCCATTAATCTATTTTAAAGCCAATGTTTCTCATGAAGCCGTGTACGTCGTGTGCATCTGTGTAATTTATAGATGACTACAGCCAGGCAGTCTGTCTTGTTTTCCATATCACTGTTGAGCTAATGGAAATCGATACTTTAGCTTGTCCAAGTACTCACGCTTCTCGTGCTGTATTAGCCGCAGTGTTCAAACCAGGGAGCTGAACTAGAATCATAGTGGGGTCCGCGCAGATAATAGCCTTTTCCTTTGCCTTTTATTTCGCTTCTATTGTTTTTTGGTTGCGCTTAGTGTGATTTCCATTATAATATAATGTACTAATGAATGCTCTGGCAGTACCGAAGGGAAAGAGACCAGCCATAGTACTGTTTTGTTGACACCTGTTTATTAGCCATCAACAGCTGTTATCAACAGAGTGTACTGTCGCTTATCATTATCCGAACTGTTTAATGGATATTATCTCAAGTCCCATTCAAGCAGACTGATCATAATTTATATGTGTATCTTGTTTAATACGCTTTACTAATAATTGTTTAACTGTTTTCTCTTTTAGAAAACTTCTACCTGCTCAGCCCTTGTAGCTACAGTGAAAACTTCGCATTCTGCTAAGTCAAATTGTTTGCATCAAGCTTCAAAGTACAACCTATAATATTATTGTAAAACTTAATTTTGTTATATGTTTTTTATTTAATAAATCTATTTTTGTTCAACCTTAATTCTTTTCAATTTAAATTGTATATCCTGTAGGAAAGAATCTTACACTATATTTTATTTTGAAAATTTAATTTATTCCTCATAAAAAATGACGATAGTATATTATATAGTCATTGGAAAAAAAAAGTTGTTGAAGGGAAAGTGGGGTTGGTGAAGGGGGAGGGGGGAGGAAAGAGGAATAAGATGAAAATAGGAGAGAGGATAAAAAGAGGAAGGGGGCTATACAGTGATGGTAGGACTGTAATTAAAAAAAAGTAAAAAATAGTTTTTTTTATATTGACATGATGGATGATTCGAAGCTTTGTTTTACAGGATTCTTTACAATATATTTTTACGGGGAACGGGGCTAGTTTCATATAAGTTTGAAGGAAATTTGATTCATTTGTTGGTTTTATCAATTATTCTATCCATTACACAATGAAATGTTTTGGTAAAGGTACTTCGATGAACGCCTACATCGTTAGTCACTCCACTTTGAAAACCTGTAATAAAAATTCATAAAATTAATTTAAATTTATGTGTCTTGAAACAACAACCAAATTTGTCGCAACGTTTTAGTCGCCTAGTTACTAGGATTTACCCAAAACTATATCTTTAAGCAAGATAAAATATATTTTTGTTATTTAAATAGTAGGCCTACGCTAGATTACCGATCAAAAGTAAGCTATACCTGGATCGCTGAAGTAATGCAGTAATATTTCCATTTGCTGTTGGGGTGACAATGCTCTTCCTCGTGTCTACCTCCATTTGCTGTCCGGGTGACAATGTCCTCCTCGTGTCTCCCTCCATTTGCTGTCGGGGTGACAATGCTCCTCCTCGTGTCTCCCTCCATTTGCTGTCGGGGTGACAATGCTCCTCCTCGTGTTTCCCTCCATTTGCTGTCAGGGTGACAATGCTCCTCCTCGTGTCTCTCTCCATTTACTGTCGGGGTGACAATGCTCCTCCTCGTGTCTACCTACATTTGCTGTCGGGGTGACAATGCTCCTCCTTGTGTCTCCCTACATTTGCTGTCGAAGTGACAATGCTCTTTCCCGTGTCTCCCTCCATTTGCTGTCGGGGTGACAATGCTCCTCCTCGTGTCTCCCTCCATTTGCTGTCGGGGGGACAATAGTAAGATTAAGTCAGGAATACTAGGGCACAGAGGGGGAAATTAGTGAGTGTCCCCACCCCTCCCATCCCTCTCTTGCCAGCATGGGATCCTGGGGGTGGGGGTAAGTATGTTGGATGACGCACGCTCTCTCTCTCCTCTCTTCTCTCTCTCTCTCCTTATACATACATAAAGGGCAGAGGTATGGTGGGGAGGGGTGGAGGATGGGGGTGGAGGATTGTCCTGTGAGTCGACAGTGGAAACTGTGTGCGGGGGGGGGGGGGGTTGTATGATTGGCCCGGCTCTCCAGAGGGGGGTGGGGGAGCCGCTCGAGGTACGGAGGCGTGTGAGTCCCTCCCCTCTAGGTCCGAACTTTTGGAAACATACATATCTTCCTTATTATAAATGATCTTTTTGCTCTGAATGAAACATACATATCTTCCCTATTATAAAAGACCTTTTTTACTCAGAACATAGTCTTGAAAAAGATTCATATTGTTACCTCTCAGAATATAGCCTTAGATGGATAATATTTTATTTCTATGTGATGTCTCTCTCTTAATAGGATCATGGACTTAAATAAATAGTACAGCTTTTTATTTAGTGAGTATATTCTTAAGATTATGATGAAACATACACACACACATATATATATATATATTCGGTACAAAGATTAAATTCTTTCTCTCTCGAAAAAATATAGTCTTTCACTCAATGCATACAAAAAATCTCTTTCTCTAAAGTCTTACATATATTTTTTTCAGTCTTGGGTAAACGCGTACATACGTCATAGAATGTGCAATACAAAAGTCTTACATATAGTTTTTTCCGGTCTTGGGTAAACACGTACATACGTCACAGAACATACGCGCGCGCGCACACACGCGAACGCTTAACCACTTGAATAGTGCGTACTTGTTTTCACCTAGATATATCAGTCCTCTATGTGAAGCGTTAAAGCGACTCCTGTACCTCGCACCAAAGTTTTTGCCAGGAAGATGGACTCTGCCCACTTAGTCTAGCGTTAAGATGTTCGGTTCGTCTTCCTCCTCGCTGACCTCTTCATCCCCTTCTAGACGACGGACGTTGTACGTTCGATACTTTTCAAGTTTGGAGATGCACTTGACACGATCGAGTTCCTCGCGCTCGATTAGATCCAACTCGGTGCAAAAAAAAGCGTTTTCCTCCTCCTCCTGGAGAATTTTTGGCTCGTACCTTCCTTTAGATTGTAGACGGGGCAAGATGTAGAACAGCGTTCGACGGACTGACTCGATTCCCACATTCCGGGATTATGTCATTCGAGCCAGTGCACGGAAGAATCGCAGCACTCGCTGTAACCCTTGTCGGCCCTCGCGATGTAGTATTCTAAACCGCCGTTCGAGATCTTAATATCGCTCATGTCCTCCAGACGGTAAACCAACTGTCTAAACATATCGAAAGAGATACGTCTCCCTACCTCGCGGCCGCTTTATATGCTCGGGATGGAGGGGAACGCACCCTCCTCTCTCCCTCCTTCTACACTATACCCTTCGCATCGATCCACGAATTGTTTGTCGATTCGAACCCCAACCATTTGACGTATACTCTATTTCCAGAACGTCTAACTATCTTCTCTACAAGGTAAACATCCGGATACGAAGTCTTTCTAAGCTCCTTACTGTAGAAACCTCCTGTGATAGGATTACCTTTCATATCTTCGAGTAGGAAGGTCCTGGGATTATTCTCGACGACGTTACGTATTTTAAACAGATCGGTCGACCAGTTTGCGGTATGACCCTTTTCGAAAACGTCCTTATACTTGCTAATACGAACTATATCACCCACTTTAAATATGTTCGTCGTGGAATCCGAGATCTTGAGACGTTTATAGATGGAATGTAAAAGTCTATCGTCCTTGACGTCTATAGGCCACATCTTATTGGTCGAGTGTACCGTACGGTTGTATTCGTTCAGTAAGGAATCGATCATATCGATCCATCGATAGGATTCTTTAGCCGTGAACATCCTCCACATCATGTTCTTGAGAGTACGATTAAATCGTTCCACGACGCTAGCCTTGACGTTGCTGTATGTAGAATAATGATTGATCCTCTTTCTCTTCATGAGCGTTTTGAATTCTACGTTGTAAAACTCTGTACAATTATCCGTTTGGAGATGACATACGGGAGGTAAACCTTTGCCAGTCACCTAGTCGAAGAGGAGAGCCATTGCGGCGTTGACATTCTTACCCGTCTTAGTCATGACAGGTGCGGCCAAGCTCTCTTGGAATACACGTCGATGACGGTGAGAAGGTACTTTAACCCCTTATTCGATCCTGAGTATGGTATCATCTCCACCAGATCGGCCTGAAGGAGCTCATTCAAGCCTCGTACGCTAACATGTCTTCGAGGAAATTGCCGTCTTGCAGGACGATGAAGTTCGCGCGCAATCTCCCACTTGACGGAGGACATGATTGTGATAAAATACCGAAGAGATGAACGTCTTTATACGATGATTCCGGCTTCGCATAATTCCTTAATTATAGAAACGATCTCGTTCTCGTGAGCGGAATGACTGGTCTCGGTAGATGCGTGTAAGAGTCGTAATCGATCGACCAATTCGTTAGGATCGTCCCAATAGGTATAATCGATCCCTCTCCCTGTCTCCATCTTGTATAAACCCTCATCCTCAAGCTCCTCCTCAAACATAGGTTTGATGATTAACGAATACTTTGATCCAGCTCGCATCTTGATACGAGCGTACGGCTCTTTTCTCAACCGATGCGCGTTCGTTTCTTCGAGCATAGACTTGTATACTTTCAGATCGTCCTTAGTATAATGAGTGGGTGCTCTTCTGAAGAGTAATTCTAATAGCCCGCGAGTATACGGTACCGTCTTATTGTTAAGAAGTATTGTACCGTCTCTCCCGTTGAATACGATACGGGTATCTCCGAGCTTGGTAGAGTCACCTTCATGACGGACTCCGTAGGTCTTATCGGAATGCGCGTGAGATGAATAAAGATAAGTATCCAATAGATGGTTGTTTTGCAATCTCTCAAGTGAGGCTTCCACCTCCTCGGGTTCGGGTATGGCGAGCACCTTCACCATCTTGTTTAGAGGATCTGTGATAGGTTTGAACGTTTCATTCGTGACGTGTTTGGACTCGTGTCGGGCATCACGTAGTTGCTTATACTTTCGTTTAATAATCTAACTCGCTTTTATGATATCCTCCGTGACCTTCGTTGACATGATGTAAGGTGCGAATGTCTCTTACGACGAAGAAACGGTTCATTATATCTAAACGTAAGTAAAACCTAATTCGACGTGTAAAATCTGAGACGTCGTCGAGCATTTTTCTATCATAAAAGATATAGAGTCATCTTTCGACACCTCGAAAGGTGGATCGTCGATAATTTTAAGATTCAACAAACAAATAATATCTTTCAAGTTCATGACTATCGTTCAAACGATCCCCGCCCTCTTGAACTTATAACCGCGTTCACCCGTTAGAGTCAATTCGAAATGTCTCGCATCCTTCCTCATAGGTTTCGAATCCAAGTAGATGTAGATGAAACTACGATTAACCATAGAGTCTACATAAGCTTTAGGCACAGCGTCTGAAGGTAGTGAGGGCATACCTATGTTTCGCAAAACTAGGCCACCTTCATCGTAAACCCGTTCGGTATCTGTCCCATTTACGTATAGTATACCTCTCGCTATCAAATCGTTGTAAATGGTTCGTTGTATCACGAAAGTTTCCTCTAGCTTAGCAGCTTTGAACCTAAAGCGTCAAGCGTCATTCTATTTTTGTTGAGACGATCTTCATGATGATGAGACAGTTTCCGCACCTCCTCCATCCCTTGACGGCTACTCTTCTCAAAGTCGGTGTATTTTATTCGATCGTTCTCCAAATCCTCGATCAACGATTCCATCTGTCCTTTGATGACGTCCTTGGCGGCGTTGAGGGCGACTATCTGCTCGTTACTATATCTCGCATCCATCCTATCGACGTAAGACTTGTTACAGACATCCTCAGATGCGCTGGGCGTCTCGACGTTGACGATACTCTTCGATCTAGCGTCGTAATAGCCTTGAGAGTTTAGAGTCAAATTTCCTTCCGTCTCGATGAGAGATCTATATTTGTGGAGACTATGACCGAATTTAGATATGGACGACATGATGTCTTATCGTGTACTGAATATATGTTAATGTCAATCGTGCAAGATAAAGGTATCGAACCCGTAGCGATATCGTCCTTTATCAATCTCATGATCTTTGCTCAACACTAGAAAATCGTACTTGTGTTTTTTCCAACACAGTGAGCACACCTCCAAAATTTTTTGGAATGTCACATCCATGCTCACGTGATCGTCGTAGACGTGTCTCAGATTCGTATCGTCCATCCTGAATAGGATGAGATGATTTGCGTTATCTCTCAACATCTTTTTCGGGATGCGAGAATACGTCTGACAGAGATAGAAACGCCTTATGTCTTTCCATACTGAAATAAGCCTGTATATTAAACTGTTTATCGCAAGCGGCGTCGTCGAAAATGAATACAGAGTCGGGTTCGGCCTCGGACGGGGGGATAATTTCCGCGTTGTCAGAATACGGGAAATAGCCCATACCTTCGACGAGCGAGAGAACCTTCGATAAACGTTGATACTTGGTCTGGTCTAACGATTTAGAGTAAACGTACACGTTCTTGAAGCGTAGGTCATTAGGTTCCTCCAACAAACTGATCATGGCGTTGGTTTTACCCCAATTCGAAGGTCCGCAGATGACGCAACGGATAGTATCAGGTAACAACGTACCGTGTCTCTGAGGTAAAGCTCCGCCCTCATCGTGATCGTTGTTGTGTACAGTTAAAGTGTCTGTTTGTTTCAAGAGCCGCATGTTGAATAGTTCATCTATATAATGCGCGCACCTATATAAATACGAATCAGTACGTGTCATGAGACGAAGTAGAGGGGGAAGATTGTTGGTTAAGATAATCAATAAGCAATCGTTTGAGGCGAATATACCTGGATACCAGTACTGCGGGCCGGGGACAAAGTTGGAAAAACGATTGAAACGAGGTGATCCCGGAATAAACGATTTAGACCGATACTGTAAAGAACACGTTATCGCCTACTCCAAGGTGAAAGATTTTGCAGGACGTCATACCGCAGATCACGAACTTATCGAGAAATCGTGGAGAAGATTACTCGCGCCTGACTCGAAGTTGGGCGAGTAAGCCGACGCGTGGGCGGTCTTCAACGCGATGAAAGCTAAAGTCAAGATGGGTTCCGGTCTAAAGAAGAAGAAGAAAACTCAACATCGTCAACGGCGAGCTGCTACTACTACTACTACTAGACGCCGTAATAATAAGAGTGGAATTCTACCTATACGCCTTTGATCACAGCGTTTGGAGCCGTCGCCGGAGGGGCCGCTGGAATCACGAAGGCTGTACAAAGTGCGAAGGCGAATACGAAACCATTGAACGAGGCTAAGAGACATAATCGCACGCTCGAAGCTATCGCCATGGGGAAAGGGATGTATTTACAGCCTTACCCGAAAAAAAATAACTACATAAACGTGCCCTTACTGAAACGG
Organism: Timema cristinae; assembly: GCA_039000515.1. Lineage (NCBI taxonomy): Eukaryota > Metazoa > Arthropoda > Insecta > Phasmatodea > Timematidae > Timema > Timema cristinae. The sequence goes on from JBCFYV010000024.1 coordinate 9,340,618, forward strand.
ATCTGCGCAACTACGCTAGCGAGTTAAAAATCCCCTTCTTTAGAGGAGTATTTGCGAGAGATGCTTTACCTAGCGGGCCTCCTTGGAAGATAGAGAACGCCATCATCAATCTTGATAATGATAGCGGTAAGGGTACGCATTGGGTGGCGTATAAGAAAAACGGCGGGTGGGCGGATTACTTCGATAGTTTCGGTGATCTAAGACCGCCGCTCGAACTTGTTCGATATCTCGGAGGAATACCTATCACCTATAAACATACTCGGTATCAAGAGTACGGGACCTTTTTATGCGGTCAACTTTGTTTAGCTTTCCTTAAATACTCTCGTTGACGTTCGATATTAGTAAATATGTCTATGACGCTTACACTGACGGGTCAGAGTTCGAATCTGACAGAGAACTACTTCCCGCATATCATGCTCGGAGAAGAGAATCGTGATGAAGAATGGTTCATCGGGCTGATCAATCTGGCCACGTTCAATTCCATACCAAACATCGACGAACGTAATAATAAATTTTATTGCGACGGTAAAGAGTATACCGTCCCTCCGGGTACCTATGAACTTGAGGCGTTGGATTGATTCTTGCGAAGAGAAGTCCCGAGTAACGTAAAGCTCTCGATTATCGGTGACCCTAGCACTTTAAAGAGCTATATCACTTGTAATAAAACTATCGACTTTACCCGACCTGGCACGTTTGCATCCTTGCTAGGGTTCGACTCGGTCATACTTCCTGCAGGGAAGACGCACATATCTACCAATACCGTGAATATTCTTCACGTGAATATGATCCGCGTAGAATGTAGTCTCGCTAGCGGGTCTTACGTCAACGGAGAACCGAGTCATACCTTGCACGAGTTCAGCATGAACGTCCCGCCGGGCTATAAGATAGTGGAAGCGCCTAACAATATAGATAAAATAAATAAAACGAGACGGCGAGGTCTTCCTTGAAACATTGATAGAAGGACAGTGAAAGTGTTAACACCTGCAAATAAACTCTATTTAAGACGTCTAGGTTACTCGTTACGAAAATAATGGATGACGCTGCGGATATTTTAAACATTGGGGAGTCTGCCGCTTTCGATACGGCCTTGACCAGTTTCCAGTATCATTCCTACGCCTCGTATATTCCCGGTCCGTTAGCTAACGGGAACGAGCTTAGGATATCTATCCAGCATGAAGGGTTGTGCACGTTACCTCACCGTTCTCTACTACATATCAAAGGGCGACTACTTTTGAATACGGGAGAACCTGGAAGTACTTCAAGGATTGTTAATAACGGAATACTACATCTATTCTCAAGAATCGCCTATGAGATCAACGGGGTAGAGAATGATCAATCGAGAGATGTAGGCATTTCGACTCAGCTTAAAAACTATCTATCTATAAGGAATAGCGGGCTGACTCATCTTTCAAACGCTGGTTGGAGGTTTGAAGGAGTTCACGTGCACGCGGAAACAGGCTTCTTTGACGTATGCATCCCTTTACGTCTCATACTAGGATTCGTTGAAGACTATTCCCGAATACTGATCAACGCGAAACAAGAGCTAGTGCTAGTTCGTTCGACCGGTGACAACAACGCTTTAAAAAGAGCACCTCCTCCTGCCGTGGAGACACCCTCTAGGATCGAGTTAAGTAAAATATCTTGGCTTGTACCGCATAAAACGACTGACGATATCAATCGTCTCAACCGGCTTAATTTCATCAAGAGTGGGAGGATCATCGCGCTACCTTTTCGTACTTGGGAATTGTACGAGTACCCTAACGTACCTACCTCTAATCAGCATGATTGGACCATGAAAACGTCAACTTTGCTGGAAAAACCTCATTACGTTGTTTTCACTCTTCAGACCGGGCGGAACAATACGACGGCTGCAGATAGAAGTATTTTCGATCATTGTAATTTACGTAATGCTAAACTCTATCTAAATTCTATCATGTACCCTTACGAGGATATGAACTTGGACTTTATACAAGATTCCTTCTCGAAATTATACGAATACTACGCTAATTTCCAGACTTTGTACTACGGAACGAGCGCCTCTTTACCTTTACTTGACCCTTCTCATTTCAAGAATAACGCACCCATCGTCGTGTTCGATGCTAGCCGACAGGAAGATACTCTCAAGGACGTTATGGTGACGTGCCGTATAATGTTCGAGACGGAGGAAAATATCCCAGTAAATACCAAAACATTTTAACTAATCATACACGATAGAGTGCTCCACTATAACCCTTCAATCAGTGACGTTATCAAGATGACATCATAAATGAGATATCATTGTTCAAGATCGACAACCTCCCCCCACGTCGAACAGGAGGTACGGTGAGGAGGGGAGGGGAGTTCAGTACACATCACGAGTATCAATCTATATTAAAGGAACTGGGAAGATGAGTTGGCTACAGAGTATCATCAACGCTGATAGTGACAAGTACGAACTAGGTAATCTCTGAGTAAGCTTAAAACGAGTGTTCCGATACCTACATCACAGAAAAAATGTCTGACTGCTCCGTGAATGGTTTAAGAATTTTAAGTTTGATCGGACAAAACTTTTGCGATCTGACCAAGAGTGCGATGCGGAACGATACGAGTTCGGTTATTCCAGCATTGCTTCATATGATAGCCTTGATCAACGAGTATAAAGAGTACATAGATTTCATAAGTTATCATGTTTCTGCGGTCAAGACGAGGTTGACACTGTCAGACGGAAGAAGAAAACTACTGACGCTTCTAAACGTACGCTTAGAAAGAAGAATAAAACTTCTGAGGAAGCGAACGAGGGGCCTACGAAGAAGAAGCTGCGAGACGAGTTGAGCGAGCACTTTTAAGTATAGGAATAATTTTTTAATCTAAAAAAACTTTTTCACAGCTACTTGCAATGTATTAAAGATTATTTAATTTATTCTTTAGTCAATACTATTTTTCTTTGTATAAGTCTAATAATAAGGTAAACTTTTTAGCGATTATTACTGTATAAGTTTATTCTTTTCTTAGGAATGTAACAAACTTTTTTAATAAAAAGAATTAACGATTATTAATTTTTCTTTTGTATTCTTTACGTCTATAAAACTGTTTATATATAGGCTAAAAGGGTAAGGGCAAGTAGGGTACTATTCATAACAAATGTACCATCATTTGTGCTTGATAAGAGTGTAAATACTCTCTGTCCCCTTACCATCACAAATATAAAAATGTTTTCCCGTCCGGTATTTTAAATTTTATTAATTACGAGATATACATTCCTTTTTACCACATTGTTTTACTATTAATCCAGGATATAGGCTAAAAGGGTAGTGGCGAGTAGGGTACTATTCATAACAAATGTACCATCATTTATGCATAACGAGAGTGTAAATACTCTCTGTACCCTTACCATCCCAAATATGACTTTATTATTTACTAGGTCAAAGGTAAAACCAGTTGTTATTCTTTATAATAATGTTTTCCCATCCTGTATTTTAAATTTTATTAATTACGAGATATACATTCCTTTTTACTACATTGTTTTACTATTAATCCAGGATATAGGATAAAAGGTTAAGGGTGAGTAGGTTACTATTCATAACAAAGGTACCATCATTTGTGCGTGATGAGAGTGTAAATACTCTCTGTACCCTTACCATCCCAAATATAAAAATGTTTTCACATCCTGTATTTTTAAATTTTATTAATTACGAGAGAATCGAACAAATATGAGATATATCAAAGAGGGAGGGGGAGAGTGGACTTAAAAAAATAACAACGCATACACACACACACACACACACACACGCACACATAGAAAACACTATTTAATGAATATAATGATATACATTTTTTTAAACAGATACATACTAAATCAGTATATTTTCTTCTTCAGTTAACTTACAGAACATGAATATTTTTTCTCAAGTCTTTTAGAAGCACTAAAATTTTCTAGTGATAAAGGTATAGTTCTTTTTTTCTTTTTAGAAGCACTAACATTTTCTAGTGATAAAGGTATAGTTCTTTTTTGTTTTTTTCTGAATATACATTGTCATTATTATTCACTTACACTATAGAGACGTGGGGTTAGTATTAATCAACGTCTCTTGGGAGGAAGTTGATGCCTGCTCACTTTGATATCATGATAGAATATTAACTGTACCGGATAAAGTTGTAGATCATAAATATACAGAAGCACTGTATTAATCACTGACACACTTGCACTATAGAGACGACGGTACAGCTTCAATCGACGTCTCTTGGAAGGAAGTAGATGGCTGCTCACTTATAGAGTAATGGTTTAATATTTTAACTGAACCAGGTATTACATATCTTTTGTCGTCGATAGAGCATAGCGTGACCCGATTGAATTTTTAAGTGTAAAGTTTGAATCCTACGGCTCTTATTGAATTAGCCTCTCTCATGACTACCGTCTCATCGGTCAGACAATTACGATAGTCCTCTAACGAAAGCGTTCTTAACGCGCTACTCTTGACACCTTTAGCCTTGAGCGTCTCGACTTCTCCTTGTACCGCGAATGAATAGAGCTTAGGGCGTAAACCTATGAACTTGGTGATTATCCGACCTCGAGTCTCGTCTTTTAGTTTACCGAGCACTCCTTTATTTACTACAGGCATGCCATAAACATTGTCTTGTCCGTAGGTGGAGGTTTCCAGGTAGTCATTAGCTAACGGGATAAGTCCCTGGTACGCGTCCTCAACAGTCATGTAGTAGAGAAGTGAGTCTGTATCTGTGTATTGAAGTTTTAATGTACCTGTAGGGAAGGCGGGAACCATAACCTGGTAATGTAGACCGTACATGACTACTTTCGAGATTTCCAAACTGGAGAATCCCGCATAAATCGGCATATCAAAGTAAATCTCCTGCGGTTCCATCTCGATGATGACCAGGTTTTCCGACACGATCGTACGGTTTTAAAAGTTTGGACTCGCTATGAGGTTACCCGCTCCAAATTTCCCTCCCCACCTGGTAGTTATCTTTATCGTACGGTAGGCCCTCTTGTTAGATATAAGACGACCGAATGCGGCATTGTTCATCAGTTTGAAAAACATGTTTTCAAACTGATTGCTCGCTTTACTCCTCATTTCACACGTTCATGTTGACATACGGAGCCATACATGGAGATTGCTTGAAACTGAGAACCCTGTGTACTCTCGTCAGTTTCAATCCATTCACCTAACATAGCTTTAGATGACGGTAATGAATGATGTACCTAGTCTTATCAGGTAAAGTCGTTAACAATTTCTCGTGCTTCCCCACGGGTGGAATCCCTTTCTCGGGACAGAACGGCAAGTCGGAATGAGCATCGTGTACATCTTGTGGATATTCAAGATCTACCTGCAACATATACCCCGTCTCCGCATCGTCCTCTACTTTTAGCACTTCCAAACGAGCAATTTCATCATCTTCGAGCCACCTGAACCCTCCATAGGGTAACGAGCTCAACATACTAAATGAATAGAGTCCATTCACGTCTAGATAAACGAGGTAAGACTCTGGCTTGGAAAAGTCGAATGAGTCCATATACCGATTATTCGCTACAGAGTTACGATTAGCCACGAAACATACCCCTCCTCGAATAGCTCCCTCAATGAATTTATGTATGTCCACATCGTCGATTAATTTGAGCCGTACCTGGGTTATTCTCAATAGAGCTTAGTACGCGAGTCTAGGAGCTGTAAGAGACCATCCGGGATCGAGTCTATACGTCATCATACAAAGATCGCGAAAGTTCTCAAAGACGTCAGCCAGTAACGTTACGTCCGTTTACAGGTAGAGGTTCGAGTAGTCCCAAAGATTCTTACATTCAAATAGTCGCCAAACCTCGCAGGCGTGATCATAGTCTTCCTGAGAGATATGACTATCCGTGAGTGCGTTGTAGAATTTATCTTTGCTCGGTAATTGAGTCTCGTTCAGTCGCTCAAAGAATCTATATAGTCATAGGGGAACACACCTTTACGAGTGACTAGTTTGAACCGTTCATCATCAGGATGACACTTACGAGTGATTTTAAGTTGCTCGGGTTCGAGGTAAGATATGCATTTCTCTAGGGAGGTACATAGAAAGCTGAAACTATCTATAATTTTAATCGTGATCCCTCGAAACCTGTGCCTAATATACTTCATGATTACTTTGAATCTTCCCATAGTCTCTCCAATAACCTTAACTTTTCCCGGATTGACGAGAACGCACTTGCCGGTGAACGGATCAGTCTCTTTACGTTCGACAAGAGATTCAAGAAGGAAAAAATTGTCATAGAAACGTGCGTTATGGATTACTACACTCAGGTGACTCGGCTTCTTGTAATTAATACTACACGCCGCGTGACTGCTCCCGCCATAAAGTCCTGTCAAGTGACAATGATCCATAACGTGGATATCATCATTCGCGTAGGGTTTTTCGCATATATGACAATGAAAGGCCGTATTATGAGCATCTCTTTGAGCAGGTGTTAGCGGCGTCATCGGAACGATGGTACTATAACAATATAGTACGCGCTTTGCCGTATCTACGAGAGCATCAACAAATTGATCTGTACAATCTTTTCCCGTGAAGTGTCGGTACTCTGAGAGATTATCATCAAAATTACATTTAGTGTACATACCTACAGAATACGCCACATGACGCTGTACATTCTCAGTATAAGAAAATTTCGTGTCAGGATCGCACGTCTCTATCGGCACGAGTAAGCTCTCCAAGTCCGCGTATACGATAAATCCTGTTTTCCCCTGCTGTTTATACTGTGAGAAGGCTAGGAATTTATCCTCTCCTTGAGGGAATGTACTCCTTACCGCGCCAAATTTTATATACGTATCTTTATGTTTTGCAAGTTCATTTTCAGTCAGAAAAGCGGTCAGACATGGGTCGAAAAAGTACCTACGTCCTGTGTTAGACGTTGACGATAGTTGTGGGTTTATTAACCGAGATAAATTTTTGTTCCCGCTGAAATGATAAGTTTCCGTTCCATGCACTCTTATCATGAATAAATGAACATGTCTGGCGCGCTCTTTAGCGCTGACGTACACGGGAACGATAACTAGTGTTTTAGAGTTGTCTGCAGTGTCAATATAAGAGTCACTACCATCGTGTTTTGCAGTGTACACATTAACGGATATATCGTTAAGCCTTTCGAAGCATTCGATATATCTCATTTTGAACGGGAGCGGGATTCCATCTAGATTCAGCACGTCTCGAAAATTGTGATATGACGATAAACGCTGAGCTTTCCCTGTCGGTTCAAAGAGGCACGTCAATTCGGATACGGGGAAGCAAAGTCCTTCTTCAGATTGTACATTTATCAGCGCTTTACGTATGGCTAAAATTTCAGGGATTTGAACACGAGCCCCGATCGATAAAGCAGAGTTTTTCGAGATATTTACTCTCAGTTCCAACGTGCCGTCCTATATCCATCCCGAGTCTCTAGAAACGAAAGCCTCAATCTGAGCTAGGAGTTGGAAGATCACGTTATTTTCATATATCTCGTCCAAGTTTATCGGGTTAAATATATCGTATAGAGTAGAGTTGAAATAACCTTTTTCAATTCTACCTTCACTAGGATGCCTAAACTCGCAGATGAGGCTACAAATTACCTTTATCGAGCCATTTGCGATTGATTCTTTTTCTACCGTCTTTACGTAAATATCCCCGCACGCAACGAGAAACTGTACAGGATCCTTATAGGGTAGTTCATTGGTGATAGAATACGTCTTTATGCGTCGGGCGTACGCTTGTTCAATAAGTTTGTTAGATAGTCCTAGCGGCTCCAGGTAAAGCCTAAACTGCGTAAATCCTGCACCTAAGTTTCGTGAAAGGGTTATAAGTCTTTGGATCTGTGCGTCTATATCATCCTGTCCCAATATCAGTACGCTCGAGGTCTTAATCTGACCGGGTATATGTTCTATGTAAGCATTATATACCTTCCCATCGCGAAGAGAGATATCATGTTTCAGGTATTTAATTAAAAGTTGTTCATTAGAGCTTAATTCATCGATAGTATACACCCTATTCCCGTTAGTTTGTCGAGATACGATGATAGGAGTTGACAAGCGAGCTCGTTTTGTTGGGGGTCCTGACATGTTTTTTTTTCTAACTTCGAGTGTGCGCTATGCTCTAAGCAGGCCCTACCCTCCTCACATCATTCTCTTCATTTCTGCACAGCTTGCTCTAGGATCTCATCGAGCGGCTCTGAGACGGCTATAAAAAAACAAACAGGAACATCTAGTTAGCGGATCATGAAGCTATGATATACAATTACGAGATATACATTCCTTTTTACCACTTTGTTTTACTATTAATTCAGGATATACGCATTTAAAGGGTAAGGGTGAGTAGGGTACTATTCATAACAAATGTACCATCATTTGTGCGTGACTAGAGTGTAAATACTCTCTGTACCCTTACCATCCCAAATATGGCTTTATTATTTACTAGGTCAAAGGTAAAACCAGTTGTTTTCCCATCCCGTATTTTAAATTTTTTTAATGACGAGATATACATTCCTTTTTTTTACCACATTGTTTTATTATTAATCCATGATATACGCATTTAAATAGGCTAAAAGTGTAAGGGTGAGTAGGCTACTATTCATAACAAATGTACCATCATTTGTGCATGATGAGAGTGTAAATACTCTCTGTACCCTTACCATCCCAAATATGACTTTATTATTTACTAGGTCAAAGGTAAAACCAGTTGTTATTCTTTATAAAAATGTTTTCCCATCCTGTATTTTTTATGTAAATATAATGTGTGAGGGATTGATTTAAAAGAGGATTTAATTAGTTTTTTGACAGATATCAAACTGATAACTCAACTATTGCCACTAAGTATTTTGTCGTATGAGCGACTGCCTTATTGTATAAAGACTGTCTTGTAACTATAATCTTGCATTGTACATGTTGCATTGGGGGGTTGCGTCAAGGGGAAAGGTAGTTAAAAAATTCCTTAGTATACATTTTTTATTATTAAATAGGTCAATTTTAATTAGAGTATTATATTTCGTATTGATAGAAACTAGAAGAAAAATTGTTTTTTGAAGTAGATCTCAAAATAAATTTTTAGTTTACATAGTTTGCCATATGACTTAAATATTCAATGTGCATACCAGTATAGATCTAAAAAATGTAAGCATTCTAATTTTTTTTACACCTATTATAATTTGTGATCAATTCCAAAACTCATTGGATATTATATTAATTATTACATCATTACATGAAATTCAAAATGATAGCTAGGTCTGATTATTTTTTTTACTTCCCTTCATATAATATGATGTGGGAAATTTTTTATTTAGGTCTAACATTTACATATGTCACGATTGTAGCAGTTAAGAGTTTTTAATAGCGTTTGTATCAATGATAATTGTGTTGTGCATGGAAATATATACATTCCTGTGTTCTTCAATCCTTTCTCATTTTAAAAATTATAATTTAGAAGTGTATAGGGAAAAATATACTGCCTGTGTATTGTAATTATTTTTTATTGTAGATTTTAAATATTAAATGTCTACTTAAACACATTCATAGTTAACTCAGTCATACTTTGTACAAAAAATATGGAGTCAAATATATCGATTCATTAATTAATTTTATGCCAAAAGAATATGTAAATAATAATTAAATATACCTTTATTTATGTATGCTTGGTTATTACCATATTTAAAAAAGGTATTATTGCTTTGTAAACAATGTAACTTTTTTAATGTATGTAAAATAATTTATTGTACATAGTTTTGTTTATTGTGAAATTTTTCAGATCATTGGAATATCTATATTATATTATACCTTAGAAATAAACAGGGTACAGAAACGTCACTTCTGGTAGAAAATGAACAATATTGTGATATTTTCTGGAAATTGTTCATTTATTAGTTTAGAAGCACTTAAATTTATGGATAATCCAATGGTCCCATTTAAAGCTAAGTCAATGTACATAGTAGATTATATCCATTCAGTCGTGTGAAGAATGCAAGTAGTTATCATCAGTGTTTGCCAGCAGTGCTGTGATTGGTAGCATTGAGTAATGATGTAATACAATAATTATTAACATTTATGTAAAAGTCATGTATTATGTCCAACAATACATTAACTGTCCAAAGTTATGTATAAAATTAAGAGTTTGCAAATGAAATTTGTTATTGCTCTATTTATAATGAAATGAATTATTACCTAATGGCTCGGAAATGTGTAAAAAGAGAGAGTAAAAACACTGTACAATAATGTAACTTAGTACTAATTACGCTACTGGATTAGGAATTGGGAAGGTTGAATTAGAGGAAGCGAACCCACATTTGCGTAGAGGGAGAGTGGAAAAACCACCCCCCGTTCATCCTGACCGAGATTTGAACCTTGTTCTCCGCATCCTCAGCAGTCAAAAACAAACGCATCATCTTCCAATAAATATTAATACGAGAAAAATAATATGTTTGAAATAATAAAGAAAAAAGTTTTATCCGAAGTTTCCAAATAATAATTCTTATAAGAATTTTGAATATAATGGAGGGTAAACAATATAAGATAAATAGAAAGCGAGGGTTGAACCTGGATCGTTAGCGTAGAAGTCCGCCACCTTACCCTACATGTTCCGAGCGAAAAAAATATATTTATAATATATAAACATTGAAGCTAATATCTTAACTAATGAACGATTAATTTTTTACATTTAATTCTTATACGAATTTTGAATATAATGGACGGTAAACGACACACACACACACACACACACAAATTTGAATGCTCACTTACCTTCAAAGCTTAAGATGGCTGTTTTGCTATTCTTGGAGATGCCTTTGTATACAAGCATTAAACCCGCTTTGGAAATGTCTTCTAGTTGCACATCGTTGAGTAATGAGAACCGATTAGGCAACCAAACGTTATATTTTCCGTCCAGCAGTGCGAGAACTCGACGTCCATAACGCGTAGCTAACGCTTTTATACTCGTTACATGATATCCGCGACCAATCTCTAAATACGTTAACTTCCTTGATGCAATTTCACTCAAACTGATAGTACTCAGAAGAAGTGCTGCATATTCACTAGACATTGTTAATCTTTAGAATGTAGATGGTAGCTAATGATTTCATCTAAAAGGGTTAACTCAATATATAGGAAGAAGTGAAGATTGCATGCAACGCCCTCTACAAGAGGCGTGGTGAGAAGGGGTTCCAAGCTGCAGGAGGGACTCTTAACCCCGCCCACTACAGAGCGTGGGAGTCTAAAGTTCATAGTTCACAGAAACAGATTTTTTTCTCGTCCCCGAATTCTAAAACCTCCCGTCAGGAGACTCATTTACCAACATGATTAAACTAATTTCTTAAGTTCTCTCTCGAAGATATTCTTTTTTAAATTCCCACAATCCACTCATGTTCTAAAATGAATCACTGACAAGTTCGAAAGCCCCCCCCCCCCCTCAAGGATGGAAGCAAAACATATGTTCACATCTGAAGTTCGAGACCTCTCACAGCTAGTGACTTCGAGGGTGGGAGCTGTGACTGAGGAAGAAATCTATCATATGTCACATACCCACTCCCTCAAATTTTTCTGAGAACACTTGGAAAAGTCACGCAGAGATGAAAGGTCGCCCTTTTTCAAGATTGTATTCGAAAGGGGCGAGCCGAGGCTAAGGAAGAAATCTATCATGTCTCATACCTACGAGGGGAAAAACTCGAAAATGTTACGTTGAGATTAAAGGTTACCCTTTTTCAAGATAGTACTCGAGAGGCTCCCCCCGCCCCCCTCTGGAGAGCTGGGCCAATCATACAACCCCCCCTCCCCTCGCGCACCGTCTCCACTGTCGACTCACAGGACCATTCACCACCCCCATCCTCCACCCCTGCCCACCATACCTCTGCCCTGTATGCATGTATAAGGAGAGAGAAAGGGAGAGAGAGTGCACGCGCGTCATCCAACATACTCCTCCCTCCACCCCCTAGGATCCCATGCAGGCGCGAGAGGGGAGGGAGGGTGGAGAGTCACCACACACACACTCACATTACCCCTCACTGCCCTCATATACTTGACTACATCTTACTAATTAATCTAGGCACTATTTGGTTCCAATCTTTATAAGCAACATAGGTAAACTATCACTTAGAGACACTCCCGAAATGCATGCAGTTGATACTGTTATTGTATATGGATGATGCGGAAACACAGCTCAAACCACCACCTTAATACAAGAAAACCTATGGACAATCAGCGAATATCTAAGACTAAATAAATTAACCATGAATGCTGACAAATAAAACTCCATTATCTTTACTTCTTCCCAAATGCGCTATGATCTCTATACACATATTAACATGGCAGGTAAACCTTTTCACGAAACTAAGTGTGTCAAATACTTAGGTTTATATATTGACAAAAACATGGCAAGCATATATAAAGTATGTCTTAAACAAAACGCTGCCTGCAATAGGTATATTGCGAAGACTATCTGGAGTGCCCCCAAAAATTAAACTCATTATTTATCATGTTCTAATAAATAGTCACGTTCAGTACCCCAACCATATATGCGGTACCGTGGCTGCCAGTATTGTCCATTCCACTCCAAGTTGCACAAAAAAAAAGCTATAAAGAACATGCCTATTTAATCTACCAAACTTATACATGAGCAAAAACCTATACACAGAATTGAGAGTAAAATAACATTCTTGAACTCACAGTTAAATGAAGGATAAGTAGAAGAATCAAGAGATAAATAACATTCTTGAACACACAGTTAAATGAAGGATAAGTAGAAGAATTTAGAGATAAATAACATTCTTGAACACACAGTTAAATGAAGGATAAGTAGAAGAATCAAGAGATAAATAACATTCTTGAACACACAGTTAAATGAAGGATGAGTAGAAGAATTGAGAGATGAATAACATTCTTGAACACACAGTTAAATGAGCATAAGTAGAAGAATTGAGAGATGAATAAAATTCTTGAACACACAGTTAAATGAAGGATAAGTAGAAGAATCAAGATGAATAACATTCTTGAACACACAGTTAAATGAAGGATACGTTTCTTCTCATAATGATCCTACCATAAGTATGGATGTGTGTAAGTTTCTATAACATAATTTTCATGAGAGGGAACAACTCAAGGCCGTAGCCAGCCAAAATTTTAAGGGGGTTGTGCAGGTTGGTGGGCCCATTCCCCAAATTCTGGAGAATAGAGGAAGTTCTAAATGATTAACCGTTCTAGAAGCTTTCTGAAGTTTTTTTTGTGGTAACACAACCCTTTAATTTATATTTGTACCCTAATTTTGATAGTGTTTGAACCATAAACAAAGCCATATATATTTTGTTCATAATATTTCGGGCAGGGGAGGAGGGGGTGGGCGTTGAACTCTCAACCCCCCCTGACTACGGCCTCGGGAAAAACAATAACATTTATTATTGTTATTATTATTATACCGCATCTTACTACCTGTTCGGTTTATACGCATTTACGCTAGCGTGTAATGTTAGGGTGATTGTAAGATGAAATGGAGGACCTACAGTTTGACGTGGGATCCGAACCACAGTGGAGGCATGACACTCCCCACATTCATAAATTGTGATTAATACACGCCTTGTCAGAGGTAAAGGAAGGGTTTGACAATCAGATAAATCTGTGCCGGGACCGAGGATTGAATCCCGGACCCACAGCACAGAAGTCTGACAACTTACCCCTAGACCGGCAGGTCCGAAATTAACCAAATCAATGACATCTGGCATGATTTTATCAATGAACCGGGAGTAATTATATAAAAAAAGAAAAGATAAACGCATTCTCTCTCTCCATATCTTGGGTTTATTTTTCCGGAGAGAAAACTAAATAACAAAATTATGAATATAGTGAGACATTAGCTCAAGACAAGATTTGAATTTTAAGCACTAAACTGATTGTTTCGTTTCATAACATATTTCAAAAATATAGTCGCCCAACGTGGGGCTCGAACCCACGACCCCGAGATTAAGAGTCTCGTGCTCTACCGACTGAGCTAGCCGGGCATTGAGAGTAATAAGAAAACTCAAATGGTGTTGATCTTATTAGGGTCACCGGTTTTATTGAGCCCTTTAACATTTTCAATAGATATTTATAATTTATTACATATATTTGAGCACATTAAAAAAACATATAATAATAAAATGATGCTATTAATAATTCAATTTAATTCAATTCATGTTTATTTAGTATTTAAAATGAAATTAAGTTATAACTCCGGGAATCATCCATGTTGAATATTATTCGAATAAATTTAAAAATGACACCTAATCATGGTAATAGCATACGAGACTTTTGGCTTGTTGCACTGATTTTATACTACGTATTTATAGTGAAGAATGACCCTATATGATCCCTGGGTATCCCAGTGATTGAGCATTGGCGTATTCAACCAAAGGTTCCGGTTCTCATCCCCATGTCCAGGTGTAGTTTTCCAATGTACAATAAGGTTCAAACCTTATTCCTAGGACAGAGACTATCCATATAGTTGCAAAGATGATATTTCTCTTAAACTTATACAGTAGGGCCTATACTTCAAACCTGATTCCTAGGACGAAGAATACCCGAATGTTTGCAAAAAGGATCTTTCATCTAGAGTGACAGAATATAATTCAACCCTAATTCCCAGGACGAAGAATACCCACGTGAGTATAAATATGAGTTTTCACCTTAGCTAAATAATTTTAGTTGCAACATTGATCTCTAGGATATAGAAGACCCAGAAGTACTGACTTACCTTACTGTCTTCATATTACATGTTACCTGTGAACAGGTCGGACGTGTGTAGCTGTATTTTGGGGAATGGCCAGATGGTAACTTACAATCTACAAACAACTGTACACCCACGGTAAAAGTATTATTATTTCTTGACATGAAAGTGTGTTGACGAAGGAGGCAACACGGTATCGCCTGATGTATTATCTTCCTGTGGAAACGCGCAGTTGGTTGATGAAAAAGAAGGAAACAAGGAACTACCTGACTGACTTCTTTTATTTACGATGGTACATTAAGGCCACAGATCAGTAGAGAAGGAGGATGAGGGTAGTTCCTGCTAGAAGAATTAACTGAACTTTATTTAAGAAGTAGTTTCTCGAAGATTAATGACTGTATCATTTCTATAAATAACTTAAATGGAGGACATTCAAATAAAGTGGGCTGTACCCTATCACCATCACCTTCTAGGATGATGGGACTTCAGCATTGGATGAGATGTCTGAATCCTCAGTGACCACAGCTGAGTGACTTATCTAAGTAACTTAACCATTATATTGAGTTGAATTTTTAGATGAAGTGAATCTCTTAATCCTGGAGGCATCAGTTGACTGCGTTAACAACCTCTGGTTATGATTATGGTTGGTTCAATTCTTGCAGGAATCTATTCTCTCGCTACTGAAAGACACAGAACCATATATCATCATAGCAAAGGCCTGTTCTCATTGAGGACATTATCAGCTCCGGAATAGAAAGCTGAGATTAATGGCTGGATGGATCGCTGTGTTGACCACATGACACCCTCTAACCACAAATTTTGGCACAATCACAGTCAGTGGCCTTACGGTCGGCATAGTTCGCTTGCTGGCTACTTCATGGAGTTATTTTTATAAACAATAATTTATATTTTTCTATCTTGCTCTAAGGCAGGGATGAACATCTGGTAGGTCGTGATCATTTAAAGTCAATCTTTTTAATCAACGATTATTTATGTCAAACGTATTTTCTAAGTTTAAAAAATTGAACAAGTAATTTTTTTCTAGGTCAGATTAGTCTTGCGATTTATATAATAATCTCATGAATATAAATAGTAGGTAGCTACTGTATATTTAAAACTCTATTGTATACAATTATATTATACATTAAATATATAAACTTACACTAACATTAATAATTGTAGTAATGCATCACAAATATGCAAGCGTTCATATTTAATATAAATCGTCAGATCAATTTGCGAAAACGCTTCAATTTCATATGAAATCCCTTAACAAAATATTTTCAAAATCTAGATACACCATTCCTTTCTTTACTTCATTGGCTAAAGCTAATTAAATTAAATTAACTGTAGCGAGTAAAATCATATTGAATCAAAAGTTTTTTACTGTAAATTAAGATAGCACCCCATAATGGTGGTAGAAAACATCATTTCAGACTTAAAGGGGGCTTACCTAAAACACAAATTAATCTACTAAACCCAAACATACTTAGCTCTAAAACATATACGATAAATAAAGAGAAAAAAAAATCTTAAAATAATTAGTCAAAAAAAAATTTTGTTATTTCCCCTTTTTATTGGATTATTCAATTTTTTTGGGGATAATATTAAGAAAAAATAATCATTTTTAATATTTTTGTTAGGTTTAAAGCTGCAAAAATTTTTTTTTTCCATTGCTTTAAAAACATCTTTGATTTTTTTATATCATGTTTTTCAAACAATGCCATATTTTATTTTTACTTTAGGTCTGAGCGATTAGATAAATAATAATAATAATAATAATAATTTAAAAATAATAATAATAATTAAAAAAACACATTTTTCCTTATTTGTAAGACAGATCTAACAAATTTTAGTATGAAAAAAATATTCAAACAATACAAATAACTTACCATTTTAAAACTATTTCTCAAACAATTTAAAACTTGCTCTTAAATATATTCTCAAATGTACATAATTTTCAGTTTTATTTTTCATAATAATTCTATTACTAAAACAGTACTTTTTAATTGTACTACTTTGAAATACGGACGCCATTTTTCAAACTACACCATTTCAACGAGGTAGTTCAAATTATTGCTATTT